>CAJHUC010001121.1:0-89833 GCA_905146915.1 Ostreobium quekettii
CGACCTCCCGCGCACCGAGCAGGAGGACCTGCTGGAGGGCCTCTTCGAGGAGCTGCGGTCGGGCTTCAGGGAGCTGGAGGCGGGCGGGGCGGCCGATCGGCAGCGGTGCCTGATGCAGGAGCTCACCAACAAGATGCGGGACGCGAAAGTGTGAGTGCCTGAGGCCGCGAAAGTGTGAGGCGTGGGTGGGTGGTGGGTGGGTGGGAAGGATTTGTTGCAGAGAGACAGGGAAATAGGTCACGCAACAGAAAGATTTGTTGCAGAGGGGAAGGGAGAGGTCATGCAAAAGGCACCTGCTCCTAAGCAAGTGCGTTTGAGAGACTGTTCAATTCTGTGAGAAGATGATGTGGAATCTTCAGAGGAAGAGGGGCGGGGGGTGTGGGGGGTGGGGGGGTGGATGTGCGCCTCCCCAAAGGAGATGGCGGCTGGGTGAGCGGGTAGGGGATTGGGCGGCAGCCTCGAGTTGGCGTTGATCCAGTTTGAAGGTCGATGGGGACGGCTTGCCAAGATGGCTCTGCCGCGAGTTTGGCAGAGATCTGCCAGCCAGGCGTCTGAGGCGGGCGTCGGTCAGCCTGGGGGCACCCGTCGATCGGCGGCCCCTGTCAGCGGCGAGGGCTGCGGATTGTGGTTTGCTGCGCGCACCCTCGCAGAAGAGGAGGAAGCCATGGATAGACGTGCGCCTTTGGGCGCCACGTGCGAGGGACGTCGTGTGACGTCCCCTGCAGGGGGATGAGGAACTGATTCATTCGGGGCGTTTGGGGGGAGCAGCATATGTTGCTGAATCGTTGCCGACCCGATGCCGTTAAATCTGCGCGCCAGCGGAGGGGCCAGGCGACAACCACGCAGCTCCCGGGCGCTGCTGGTCTGCAGGTGCAGCAAAATTTCGTTTTGTCCAATGCTTTGGCAAATGGTCTCTTGTCTACTTTCGGGATCTACCCTTGCCACGTTTTGAGAATTGGGTGAGCAAAACGGTTGCAGGCGACAGGGCACTGATTGGCGAGGCGTCCACCGGCCAATCCCAGGTCGCCAGCTTGCGCAATGGCACAGCATCTAGTGCACTCTTGGGCTCAACATCTCCTCATACATGCGAAGCTTCATTAGAGAGCGTACAACAAGTTTAGAAATGGGTAGCTACTTTAACACAAAAAGGCAATGACTTAGAACTACATTTCTTTGATATTCAAAGCAGACGGGGCAGTGCATTGTCGAGCCTCAGGAAATCGATGAACAATGCAACCCCAGGTTATTAAATTGTACCTTACATTATCTTACCCAGCGGGGTGCCAAAAGGCTCAAAGTAATCCTCCATAGGAGGAGGAGATTTGGCATCGTAGATCCATCAATGATGGAGCACATTATCGATAAAGAACAACAAAAGAGCAAAAAGATATCTTAAGAACAGGAAACCACAGGTGTGACGCACATCTGGCCTCATCGAGATTTGAGCGTAGAGGCCAGGCCAAGGACCCGAATGCTGTGTCAGGAGGCTCACTCTTAGAAATACAAGGGCTGATCTGATGGATCGGCTAGGCACAGGGCCATCCAACTCTTAAAAAGGCCCAAGCGAGCCTGAGCCAAGGGAAGCAGGAGCCGCCAGAGAGCACGCCACTGGCATCCACTCCTGGTGAACCCAAAAGAGTACAAGGTGATGCCATTGCGCCTCTTGTTGCACTCCACACGATTGCATCAAAACTTCGATTTCTGCGATCATCTCTCAGAGAGGCTTGAGACGTTACTCAAGCTCTTGCAGCCGTGGCGTGGCAATCTGCAATCCACCTAACTGGAACTTGTGGTGAATGGACACTCGCCGGGAATTGTGGTTTGGGAAACACGCATCGACATGCACACACCACACACAGACATGAACTTCTGCCCAGCTTCCTGCATTGGCACAACAAACTCGCATCCTCGGGCACCAGTGCTGCTGCAGCCTCATCATCAGAGCGACCCGGCCCCAGGCGAAATCCGCCACGTGGACATGGGCAGCTCAAACGTTTCCATCCCCACTGTTGGGCGCAAGCCGGTTGGCAAGACGGGCCTTGCCATTTTATGTTGGTCTGCACGCACCGTGCTGCTACCCCGTGTCCATTTGACACTCGCTCGCTGACTCGCCTCCCGGAAGATCGACTGTTGCATCCTGTTATTAACATAAACTAAAGAATATGCAGCGAATGTGCAACGAATGTGCAATTAATGTGCAGCTCGCCGCCTCCTCCAGATCCCCGCTGCCATGCCCACCTCGCCTTTGGAGGGCCACGGTCACGCCGATTATGTAAAACAGCACACGGTGGATGTCGAATGCCAGTGCGATCTCACGGTTTTCTTGCCGTCTGTGCTGGAGTGTCCTCACCAGAAATCTATGAAGAAAATTTCATCAATTAGTGGCATGATTGGGCGCGGCTGGCGCGATGCCAACGATACATGCAGTTGCCATTAGCAGTGGCTGCGGGCGACGCGCTTAGCAAGCCTGCTGCCAATGCACGGTCTTTGGGAATAATTCGCTGCTTGGAACAGCGAAAAAAGGGCAGTTGAGCTTGAACAGCTAGCGCAAAAAGACACTTTTTGCCTGCGGAGCAAACGACGCCCTTTCCTCATTTGCAACGATAGTGTGCGCTTATGCAACGCGACACTTTCCACACGCAATAACGCAACAATAAATGCAATTCAAATCCAACATTGGATACTATTATACAAGTTTGTGGGTCAATGTGAGTTCATGGTTATCAGCGCATCCAATGAAACGGAACGTAGTTGCGCTGTCCATCCTGGGAGGATTGTTCGATACATATGATTACCGGGTATGAATGTCATGAAGGGTACTGGGAACCCAGACCCTAAAATCTAAGCAAACTAAACCCGAAAGTGACCTTCGTGGCTTCATGATCTCCATGAACTCATGACTTCATGACCTCCACGACTTCCATGGCTTCAACTCTCCATGGCCCTCATCACCTTCATGACTTCATGTTCGGAAATAAGGGGTACGGGACACTTGTGTGTCCTGGAGCGGAGCCCATTCGGAACGCACTCAAAGGGCTCTCTGCGTTTCCCATCCAAAGCTTAAACCCCTTGCGCCGTGCTCGCCCGACAGATATGAAGACGGAAGAGGTCATTGCGGAGGGGCGGAAGGCAATGCGCGACGTGGATGTGCGGCTAGCACGCGCGGAGCGGGTTGTGGAGGACACGGTGCAGATCGGCGTGCAGGTGACTGCGGAAAATCGTCCGCCATTGTTTACGCAATTTGATTCCGTGGAGCAATTTTGTTGATAGTCATAAGTTGTGCGTCAGTGGTGTGAACCGCTCAATCGCTCAGGTGAAGTATGTGGCTGACTTGCATCAAGTTGTTTGAGGGGGAAATGTCAATCGATGGGCTTAATTAGTTTCATCGCTCGCGGCGTCATTTACCCAGTTTCGCGAAGGGGACCGCTGGACGGACGTGGTGATGCTGGGAATGGAATTTCAACAGTTTGGAACATGAGAATTTAAATAATCAGGATTGTACAATGGAATGGAACATTGAATGAATGCTCTTGATAGATAATTCAAAGGAATCCCTGGAATCAGCATTGAGCAGCATTGGATCGCCAATGCTCAGTGGCGAAAAGTGGCTGTAAGAAAGGTGCTCGAGGCAGCTCGATCAGGTCCATTTTCGCCCCACTTAGCGTAGTTTGCATCATTGCATAACTTGCCTTAACAACTGGCGCATCGCCGGCAGTATGTGGAGTCCAGCCTAATGCACAGGTGAAAACTGACTCAAATTTTTGAACGTGTGGTGCAGCCACCATCTAGGCTGACAACGGCGACGCAAACTGCTCTGCATTTTTGTGCATTGTCTCGAACCGTGCATTTCTAAACACACAAATTGACTGTGTCCATTGAGTGTCTCCTGTTATGGTAAACACTATCCTTCCATGCAATATTGAAGCTTTGTCTGTACACGGACGGAAAATGAAGCATCAGGGCCGAGTGCGGCGGCACACAATTTTCAGCAATTTACTAAATGACTGCAGTCATACATTACTAATTAACGCCGTCTGAAAACGAGAGCTGCCTGCTTGATTGAAAATTGGCCACGGAACGGAAAGTGCGTGGAAAGAGGTAAAATGAGTTTCAAATCCGCTGTTGCGCGAACGACAATATCAGTTGAATTATTGCAGTAACCAAACTAGTGAAGTATGAACAAAACTGTGTGAAATGAATTGAAATTAAACACCAACCTGACAGTTGATGGTGCGTAACAAATGATGAATTGATGGCGCTCCCACGCTGACCCGATTCTGCGCTCAGACGGCCGCAACGCTCCACGAGCAATCGAAGCAGATGGACAAGATCGTCGACGACTTGGATGAGATTGAGTTCACGATGAAAGCTGCTGGGCGCGTGGTGAGGGACATAACTCGAGGGATCATGACCGACAGGTAGGATTCGAGGCCATGTTCTGGGACATAGAAATCTAGGAATCTAGGAACATAAGAACCTGGGAATCTAGGAATCGAAAACAGGGCTGAGATCTTGTTTCGGAGAAGGCTGTGCGAGGCTCAGTACCTTACAATGCCAGCTTGTGCCACCTTATCCTCGAACGGTGTTGTGTCTCACCGAGACTTTCCAACGCTTCCACCTTCAGCACAGCACTTATATATTGCGCACAGCGCAGCACACAGCACGGGATCCTAGTACAGGGTAGGTAGAAAAGGGGAGTCAGGGAAAGCGCAACGTTTTGGGAAGTTGCGGACTACTAGGTCGTGAGATGTTTGGTCCGCAATTTTCATGTCTCATTGTAGAACTCATCCTCAGTTATCCGCGATAAACATTTCTATGTTTCAATTCACATTCTATGGAGATGGCCTCAGCAAAGCACAGCTTTAGGTACGCCAGTTCAACATTGCATGACGCATTGCTGAATGTGGATTTCATCATTTGACACAACGCGCTGAAATGACGCCCATAAGGCGGAATCAGAGACTGGCCGTGATCTGAATATATTGTGAGTACAACACTCTTAGATTTTTTGTTTATATGCGACAGTCGTGCGTGTTGATTTCTGAACCGAAAAAAGTGGGACACATTCCAGCAGTGGAAGCAACACATGCGAAAGGGGAATTCAGAATGGTGTGTTAAATACCATTTAGTGTGCCATTCCCATCATTTCTAAGCCAATCAATACTTCCACAGGTGCATTCGTTGCCTGCTGTTTCTCATCCTTGTGGCCATAATCGTGGTGGTCGTCCTCAAGGTCACAGACGACGACGATGACAGCTTTCCCAAACCGAAGGTCTTCGGGGTAAGAACATGTGGATGCGGGGGGGGTGGGGTGGGGTGGGGGGGCGGGCACCATTGCGCCACCGAAACAGAGTCAAAACGATATTCCGCGTATGGGGACCTGCATTCATGATGCGTCAGTGATCTTATCAGAACTGTTGGCGAAAATCTCTGATCATTTGTTAGAAAAAGTATTCTGTTACATTTTCCATGAGATTTTATTCAAGGTAAATGATAATCCAGAGCAAGTTCACGGCATCTGACAAAAGCCGTGTGAGCCGGCAGGGGGATGGCAGAGCCGGCAGCACCCAGGGCGATTCGGGGAGGCGAAGATTGCTATTTCCTACCTAGTTTTGGTGTCCAATCTGTAGAACCTAATGTGTGTCAGCCGTCAAGACCCGACAGGTCCGAATTTGAGCTGTGCATTGGCCAGCAAACCTTCCCAATGCCCCAGGGCATTCCGTCTTCCAAATATTTGGTGTAGCGTTTTATTGCCTGTGGCCGCATCGGCTTGCGAGTCTGCTGGCCGTCCGAGGGTGCAGTAGAGACAGCGGTCTTCGCTGTCTGCGTACCGAACGGGCGCGTTTCGAAACTCCGAGCGGGCGCGTTTCGGGTCCCGGGTCGGAACTGTCGGACGGTCCGACAGTGGATGTCGGCGCGGAAGGCCTCCGACAGCGACCGATTTCTGGCGCCCCGCCAGCTTCCCTTGTCCGAGGGGCGGAGCGCCAGGCGAGCGGGGCTTGCTGGTGGGGGCCCCGGCGTTGGCCTCGACAGCCTGTGCCTTATGAGTCAGATGTGCCAACGGTCCAGTCGCTTGACTGCTGTGGCGCTTGCTCACAAAATTCTGGTCTATTTGCAATTGAATTCTACTCCATTTAAAATGGAATTATAATCTAATTCTGATCTGAATCTGGACTGCGATGCTAGCGAGAATCGTATGCGCACCGTGCACGCCATATTTATGGTAGCGGCTGTGACACTGGGAGGGTGTGGCGAATAGGAGGGTCTGGCGATCGGCGCCGACATGGAAGACGTGGACGAGACTAAAATTTGAAAATGTGGTGACGGCGCGATAGGAGCAGATGTCCCGTTTCTGGCAGAGGCCTTCGTTTGGTGTCCGGCAAGTTTGTGAGCGTTTTGAGAAGGAATGGTGCCTTTCGAAGAAGGAAAAAGGGCAACAATTCCAGAGTAATTCTCATTGTGCCCTTTCTGACCGAGAGTCTGCTCTGCGTGATCAGCACTCCAGATAAACCCCCCAAAATGCCTACAAAGCAAGGTACTGGGGCCGGCTTTGGGTCGCATTTGCACCGGGCCATCGTTTGGGACGAGTGCTGCGAGCGCTTTCAAGGCGCCGCAATGTCTGCACTGCTTGAGCAGGCCGCCTTGGACGAGTAATCGTTGGACGAGTTATCCTTGGACGAGTACTAGTTGGAAAGCCGCCGCAGACCTTTCGCCGATCGCTTTGCTAGTATTACACAAACTATTGTACGCCAACACTTTGCCACAATTAAGAAGTAGTCATGCTTCGAATTCCGCCCAGTTCGCTTCCCCCCAGTTAGCATGCAGTTTTTAGAAGCATTTAGGGAAAGTGTCACGATAACGTTATGCTTTGCGACTTACAAGCACTGGATTGCACCACCCTCTCCCTCCAAAGGTCGCCCACACCACCAAAAGCTCACACTCCCCGCGCCCCAACTCATCCAGTGGGTGAGCGGCACTCCCGCCGCCCCTCCAAACCCCCAATGCAAACGTCGCCTCGGCGGCACCCCCCCCAGGAGGACAACTCCAAGAAACTGGGAAAGACCTCCAGCGCAACCTCCGGATGGCAAACACTTGGAAATACAGGATCCAGGAAAAGAATTCCAGCTGGAAGCTCCAGGACAAAAACGGGAAGAAGAAAACGCCAGGAAAGCCCTCTGGGCAAAAGAAAGGCGGTCCGGGGAGGGTATGAAGTCAGTCGCTCTGTCTTTTCCGTGAACATCCCTTCGTGTTTCGACACCTTGAACCCCAACCCACTGACCCACTGACCCACTGATGCACTGACCCACGCTGGCCTTGTCCGTGGAGGAAGAAAGTATCCTCACGGAAAGACAGAGGGGCTAATATATTCTCGAAGAAGGGGTCCTCCCCAAAGACAGAGGGACAAATGCATCCTCGTCCAAGGAGAGTGCGTTTTGGCGCCCGCGCCAGCGACCCTCAGTCATCGAAGAGTGGCTCCCGGGGACAGGCGCTCCCCCGCCCGCCCGCCATGGCCCCGGCTGCCGTACAGCTCCCGCGAAGCCCCCGGTGCTAGAGGCGCCGCGCCCCCCCCCCCCCACCCCCGTCACGCCACCAGCCAACAAAGCAGCCCGTCAGGGGCCCTGAGACTCAGCCTGCCGCGCACACATCCACACCCTCCAGACGGGCCTTGGAGCCAACCACACGGCGCCCAGCCCACACACCCCCTGCTGCGCCCCGGACCCTCTGGAGAAGACTACCAGTGGGTCTAAACACGCCGGAAGGCAGTCGAAAGGGAAAGCGCCCGGGTCCGGACGGGGGAAGAATCGAAGTCGATTGAGCCGAGGCGGACCGCCGGCTCGGCCAGCGCGGTGTTGGGAAACCTAGGCGCCGGAGAATTGAGACATCGGAGGCGGGTGAGGGCGTCTGGGCGGGCCGCGTTTGATGCCAGTGGAGGAGGGATGCCTGGCGAGCTGCTGCGGCGGGGCCGACGTGGTTGCCTGCGCGGAGGGATGCTTCAGGGCCGGCGGGTGGGCGGAGGCCGACGGTGGGGCGCTGACGGCGGGGCTGAGCGGCGGGCCGGCGCTGGGCCTGGGCGCGGCCCTGCTGGTGTGCAGCGGCATGTTCTCCGGCCTCACCCTCGGGCTGCTCAGCCTCGACATGGTCGGCCTGCGGGTGAGTGAGCGAGGCCGCATGTGTGTGACTGTGGGAAGCGGGGTGGGTGGTGGATGCTCAGGGCGGGTCCATGGATGCTGATTCTGTCGAATGGGGCGTTTTCGCGTGCGTCCGTGGGTGTGAGTTTTGGCGATGTGGGTTGGATTGTGGGGGCTGCTGCGGGGAAGGGCTGGCTGGACTGGCGGGTTGGGGAGGATCGGGCGAGAGGGGCGGCACAATGTCATAATATGATCCCGGGGGGTGGGAGGGTGATTGGGTGGCGCTAAGGGTGACGATTGGCTCCCGGGTCGGGGGGCGAGGCGGCGGGGCACGTGCGGATCGAGGGCGGGGGGGGGCATTGGCGCCGGGCTGGCTGGAGATGTGGGGAAGGGAGGCGGGGCTGGGGGGGGCTGCCTTGCGCGTTTTAGCCGGCAGTGACGCAGGGCGGCGCGGCAGCGATCGACCAAGCCGTCCGCGCTCCCCAAATTCTGGTCCCCTTTGAAGGAGAGAAAAACCGCGGAATGGCAAGAGGGGCCCCGGGGGGGTGGCGGGGGGCGTCATTGTCATCCGGCGGTTGGGCGCGATTGCGGAAGGCGTCCTCTGTCGGTCTGGCTAGGGTGCGATCGCGAGGCTCCGGGATCGGTGGCGGCCTCGCGGGCGGCGGGATTTTCGCGCATCGTTGCGTCGGATTGGTGGGCCAGGGAATCGTCCCCGTGTCCGTTGGCAGCGAGCTGGCCCCTCGTGGGTCAGCCCCGGGTGCGCCGCGCCGATGCGCGTCGCGCACACCCGCCCGATCCGCCCGATCCTTCCTGTCCCTCTCCTCGGGTGCTGTGGAAATCTTCCCCGCCAAAGCCGCGCGCGCCAGCAACGATTGAAACCGAGTGACGACGATTCTTTCTTTGAGCCTCTCTGGCTCCGGCATGCCGCGCTGGCGCAGTTGGCGCCTCAGCGGGATCGTCTCCGCCAGGTAGAACGGGGAGGCGATTACCCTGTGCCTGATCCCCGAACGCGCTTCCAGCCATACCGCGAGCTTGTCTTGAAATCGCCGCATCACGGGGACTGAGGGGCTGCCCGGTGGGCTGCTCTCGCTCTGTCAAACATCGTGCCACAACACGTGCTGCCAAAGACTCACAGGCTTGTTTTGGCCGACTGGGTTCGTGCGGCGCTCCAGTTGTGGGAGGGCCGCTGCCCAAAGTTCGTGGGATGTCTGCATGGGTTGGGCGGGTTGAGGGGCGGGGACATTGGGGGCTGAACACGGCTGGGCGTCTGGGGGCCTGCTGGTTATGGATTTTCTGTGGGCAGGTCCGTGGCGTGCACGGACAGGAACAGATGCCAGACCCACCATGGAACCTGTCAACTGCACGAGATGCACAAGATGCACAATAAACTGATTTTACGTGGGATGTAAGTACATTAGCTCTGAAGAGGGTACACTGTCAGAAAAAGGAAAAGAAACCTGCAGCACTATTGCTTTATGCCGATCTATACAAACGGGTGGCTGATGTACAATGGAACTGAGGATTTCAGCAATCTTTCCGACAAAACTTTGAAGGGATGCATCGCTCATAAAATACAACAGCAATTTGTTCTCTTATTGCACTTGAAGCCGCACCATTTGTTCGTGTTCAGATACTGGAGCAGGCAGGGCAAGCTGAGGAGCAAAAGTATGCCAAGGCAATCATTCCAGGTGGGGCACTGTCAACACTAGGAAATGGACACACTTGCATTGTGCTGAAACTAAACAATACTTTTGCGCACTTGTGCTCACTGATCTGGCTTGAATCCCGATCTGTCTCAATTCCTGATTAGGTCCCAAACCCCCCTCCCAGGGACCAGGGGGACGTGTGAGTTTTGCCATAATGATGTACCATTTGGGCAAGACGTTGGACACAACAATCCACAAAATGATACTAAGGTGGCAACCATCAAGGAATAGTTTTCAGTGAGGAACAATGTTCACACACCAGTTTATCATGTACCATACGACATACTCCCCTAGGTTGCATCTATGCTGCACAACCAATGAGCATGTCACAGTTGTGGCTGCCCATGGTTAACAACAACTTTCTAGTTGTGTCCAATATGTGAAGGGGTGCAGTTGCAATCCATTCGGTTGTGCTTGTCTGTAGATTGCAGTGCACCTGGACTCGTATATGTTATGCAACACTATGTTTTATGAATCTTGTCTTGTCTTGTGCTACCATTGCTACTATCATCAGCAATATTGTTACTTTGGTTGTTTCCATTATTGGTAATTTTGGTTATTGCCATCAGCATTGTATTTTCAGTTGTCATTGTTATTGTATGGAAAAGTACACCCTTGCGTTCTTTATGCTATGCCAAATAATGTTCATTTCCTTGTCATTGGACTCCTTGCCGATTTTCCATTCCTCCAATGTAGCAGCAGCTGTGAGAAGGTCAACAAGGTTGAAGCCCCTAGCTTGGCTTTGCTTATTATTGTGTTTGCAGGGTATTAGCATCCAGGTCTCCCAACAGAACCAAGTGCATTTGGGGACACTAACAGTGGATCATGGACACAACCATGGTTGGGGCCAGTGTTCCAAGGAGGGGATGGAGAAGATTTTAAGATTTAACACGAGACATTGCAATATGGAATGAAATGACAAAAAATGAATTGATGGGCAACAACATCGGCATGACAGAAGATACAAAGTGTCCTCTAACATAACAACCTTGATAGTTCCATATTGTAACAGACAACACTGAAACCACCAAAAAATGCCCACATCAAAAACAGAAAATGTCCTGATCAATTTGGGTTGCAGCAACTCCCACGTCAACACATCGAATCCTCATCAGTGAAGTCCTCTCCTGCATCATGAAAATCTTTCACCACGTAAGTTTGAGGTAGCATATCACCAGTGTTCCTACCTGCAAGTACGTCTGTTCCCATCGATCTCCAATGCACAGATTGCAAGGAATGAAGCCTTCACGTTTGTATTCCGTCAGCCCAACAGGGCTAGTACTTGTGCAGTACCCGTTGCATGTTGAAATGCCATAGCTGCTTGCAACAAAGGACACCGTGCAACCAAGAGTGGTGCAGTTTACTTCCTCTTGCCAAACCAAATCTAACGAGCTCCGACAAGAGCTTGGGGCCGGATGCTAACACCGGGTCATGGGCACTAACATGGCTTGGACTCTGCAGAGGGGGTTTTGGATACTGACAGGGGTTGGATAAAACCAGCATTTGTTGGCTGGCATTGGTGCCCTTTGGGAACCATGATGATGGAATCTGTGGCAGCATTGGATATGTTGTACGTACATTTGACATCAATGTCGAAGCAAAGTCCTCTGCACCAAAGTTGGCTTTATATCTTTGCTTTGTTTCATTCAGAAATATTGCAGTGTGTTTATCAGCAGTACCACATTTTGTTTGCTCTTATCAAACATAAATGTGGCTGTAATACTAGTTGTTTTGAATCCAAATACTGCTCCACAATCAGGAGTCCACATGCTACACCCATCCAAACAGATGTGGCCCTTGTGTGCCACCTAAATGTTGTGGTGTATCAGAATCAGTGAAAAGTACCAAAGAGAGTGGCATTTTGTGTGGCTGACCGCAGTGCGCCAGCATGGCAACTTGCTCCTGTGCACCATGCTGCTGGGCAACGTCATCGTCAACTCTGCCCTCTCAATCCTTCTCTCTGACTTGACGTCTGGCCTTGTGGGCCTCATTGTGTCCACAATCGTCATCCTGATATTTGGTGAGCACTGTGATGAGAACACCTTGGCATCCATTTCGTTCCAGACTGTGCACAACATTGAATATGAGCATGTACACAAGCATCGGACCTTTGGTGTTGGAGCATCGAGTTGTCAGAATCATCATGGATTGATGGCTGTGATAAATAACCTTTGTGTCACTCCCTGCACACTTACTGTTATGTGGAATGATCCATGTATTGCATATTTTTGTATTTATTGCATATGTTCTATTGTGTATTGCATTGCGCTTATTTTCCATTCACCATATGCATTTCTGTGTTTTCTGTCACATTATGTTGCATATTGGGGTAACAGGTGTGCTGCTGCTTTTGGAGCAACCGACAGAACAAATTCACAGCCCTGGCCTTGACAAGATTGGATCACTGATGGTGTGTGTGAGCACAAATTTTGGTTTTTTATATTTTGTGCATTAGCAATTTTGCACTATTTAAATTATGCAGCGCACACTTTCTGGCATGACTCAACGTGAATGTTTCCTCTTCGGCTCTCTGAAGCCACTGTTCATCTATTGTGTTTCTATGCGGTGGGAAAAATACTGCTGTGTTTCCCTATTGTTAATTCTATTGCTTTTTTATTTTATTTTATTACCACACATGACTTGGTTTTCATTTAATTTAATGTCACATACTATATTTGTACTTTATGTGGCGTTCTTCTGTTATAGGATTCCATTCTACTGCATTTTGCTACACTCTGGAAGTACTGTGCAGCATGCAGTGGGAGGAAGTCCAGATGTTGGTTGGAGACAAATTTCCCACAAGGGCCGTTCTCCAGACATCCTGATCTAATGGGTTCAAATGATTTGCCACAATCTTTCCTCTCCAAGTTTTATCCAAGCATTAATGGTTGACCTTTGAACTGTAACGGTCATGCCATTTTCTGCAGCTAATCTTATTGCACCTTCAAGGGTGCAGTTCACCCCATGTCAGCACACCCATAATTCATATGTTGAGAATTTGCAATACATTTTCACAGGTTAAACCTGTCTGATACTGGGGGTGTAAAAGCTTGGAATTAAAAAAGTGGCGGTTGTTTCATTCCACGGTTTGCACCATCAACCCTACACTGTAGAATGGGAGCGAATAATGCACAGAAGGGAAGGGACCCAGCGGGAACCCGTGCTAAGCAAATATTTGGGCTACAGGGCAGTTGTGGGGCAGGCCAACTGCCAAGGAGAGAGGGACTGAAACCTGTCTTGCAAGCCAACATCGAGATAATCTCGATAATTGATCTCGACTTTTAATCTCAGTTGCAGACGGTTAAGTTTTGCGGGTGATGGTGCTCAGCATCTGAACTTGCATAAGACAATGCAAGTGGTGGTGGAGGTTGGTGTTCGTTGCTTGCATATCGGTGTGACTGTCAGTATGGACTCAGCAATGCGTTGTGTGGCAACCGTTGCCTGAGCAGGAATGGCTATAATTTGGGAAAGATCTGAGAAATGGCCCACAGCTTAGGTACAGCCTAGGAGATGGCCTCCTGGTGGCTGAAGACGAACCCCACTCAGTTTGCTGGGCATTAGCCTGGCACCCGGCAAAGCTAACAAAATCTGTGAAACCTGTGAAGCTGCTGGCATCCACGTTTGCATTGACGTTCCTCTGCCACTGCAATGCAGGTGAAATTGTTCCCCAGGCCGTGTGCTCCCGTCACGGGCTCATGATCGGTGCCTACTGCATTTGGCCTGTGAGATTCTTCATGTGGGTGCCTATGTATTTGTTGCCTACCATTCTGGGGCTTCATCAAGGCAACTTTCTTGCAGCTTGCTGCATTGTTTGTATTTGTATATGTTGTGGTGCCTATTTATATATTGCTACCGTGGGGTTTGTTACTATATTCAGGGCATTGCTTTTTATTAGCTTGGGAGTTTTTTGGGATTTTCGGAGTTTTCTAGGCGCTTTTTTGTGACTGGTATTCTGGTTGAGTTTCATTCGCTTGACCTACAAGGGGTTGCCCTTTACCAGAGAAGAAATGGGTTTCCACAAAAGCGCTAAATTCAACACTAGCAGAAAAAGGACCAAATAACACTTTTTGAGAACACTTATCTATGCATTTCCTCAGTATTTTCCTAGTGCAAGTTGTCTTGCAGATCTATCGATTGGTCCGTTTGAATGCTGTTTGCACTCCACTGACCGTATTAGGAATTTCGGAAAGAACAGACGCGCCAGAAACGGGATGCTTTGTGCCAACTAGTGCCCAGAAGGGTGTGTTGCACGACTTGAGCAATCTGGCGCTTTATGCACAAGAAGAAGGACAGAACGGCCCATTGTTAGTTGACCTATCTATTGCATATTTCTTTATGCATTATGCTTGCTTTCTCGTTTGCAATAGTCGTTTAATAAATAATGTAATGGAGCAGTTGTATTTATGTTATGAAGTCAGAGCATTAGTTTTCTTGCCAGCGAGGTGATACTGTGGAGCGAGGCGCCGCGTGACAGATTCTGGACACCCACACCCACTTGCTGCCAAGAAAATGGCCCACATAAACTGCCCGCGCAGCCCAGCAGACATACCGCTGTTTCCAGAGTTCTGCAAGCCGAGCCACTCGTGAACAAGCCCTCATTCCACAGCTCCTCATTGGGACCCCCGTGTGAAAAGAGTGAGAAGTGTGAAACTGTAACAACTGTGAAAGCTGCTTGGGGCTGAGTGCCCAGTTGTGCTGATCTGGCACTGGAAACGTGCGCGCTGCTTCAAGGCGAAGTCCGCCTGGTGAGACAACGGGGTCCCATCGCTGTGTGGCCTGTGTAGCACAAGGAAATGACGCCATTTTCGTAGACCACACCCTTGAGAACAAAGTCTCACATGGTTGTGTTGTATAGCACTGCCAGACAGAGGCAGTTTACAGCTACAGCAATACTTTGTCCCATATTAAATGCCCGCTATTTGAAAGACAATGTCTGCTACAGTGATGGGCTGAAATGTACAAAAGGACATCAGAATCGGGAAGCTTGAGTACCCAAACCCTGAAAACCAATTTTCAAGAAGAAAAAATGAGCCCCAACTCCTTTTCCCGTTAAGTGGAAAGTGAATTTTCGTCGTTTTTGAGCGAAAAATCCGAGGTTACTAGGCAGAGGGCCCTTGCAACAAGGTGCTGCCAAACTCACAATGTTGAATGGATTGACTTGATCTTTTGGACCGCATACTCCAAACTCACAAGCACTGCTTTGGATGAAATTTCAATGAGAAACGAAGTCCGTATGACGGAGAAATAATGTGCTAAACTCAATAGAGGACGTATAATATTGCGCAGAAGTAGTTGTTACCCTTCTTGCCTGGATAGTTATGTGTTGCTTGTGTGATGGTTGTATGATTGCGGCTTCTGTTGTCCCTATCAAGGGATGCAGTACAGAACAAACGCGGTTGCTTGATCAGAACATTGTTTTGTTGTTTCTGTTTTGCATGTTGTGCATTATGTAAGCTTCGCGAGTGTCTTACTTGAATTCAATCTTGCAGCATGAGGAAAGTCAAGTTGGAATTCAACAGGTGTTGGCAAGCACAAAGTTGAATGGCGTTCGACAATGTTTTGATGTGTTTTGACAGATTTTTGCTGTGACAGGGTTTTGTTCTTACCTGTCACATGGCCCATGAGCAAGGTGCTGGATTGGATGCTTGGCAGATACGTGGGTACAATATACTCCAAGGACGAAATCAAGAGATTGATGTGAGGTTCCTATCCTTTGTGCGATGCTTTTTGTTTGTTAATTCAATGATGCTAATGTAGTGATGCGCAATGTTGAGTTTTCAAAATTATTATCGCTATAGGATGGTTTTGTTTATCATTAATATTTTTATTTGATGATGTTGAGCTTTTCTAACTGGTTAGCAAGCGGTGACTCGCAGAACCGAGATTGTGAAAGGGTATTTTGTTTGGGCAGCGTTGCTATATAAGTATGAATCAATTGAATTTGCTTTTGCACCCAGTGTGATGCAGCCAATTGTGGTTGAGGTTGCTCAAGGTGCATTTGGTTCATCGATTGTTTGTGTTTGGGCCTTTTATGTATTATAAGGTACACATCGTTTTCCAACTACGTGCATACGTCAGTTGACTGGGTTTCTGTTGCTGTGCGATTCTGCCACCAAATGCGCTTTCTGTTGTGTCCCACACTGGGCAGCAGAAACACACGTTGATTGAAAGGTCCATTGGGTGAAACATTCTGACGAAAGGACATACATGGGGAATGGAAACAAGCTAACAAAGCACATCAGAGCGTGTGTTATTTCGATAGAAAACGGAACAGATGCAAAGATAGAATGAGACAAAGATAGAGATTAGTTGGTTGAAGCTCAAGAATAGCCAAAGAAAACATAGAAATGAATGAAATAATAGTGGGGCAGAAATAGGCAACGATCAATATAGCAAAACGAAGAGTAGAAAAGCAACAACTAGATGAGTCCATTGTCAGAGCATTGCAAGTCGTTGTGCCTTGCTGTGTCCCAGCTGCGAATTGTTTGTGTAATGTACTATTGTGAGCACTCACGATCTGTTGCTGCTGCCCCTTGATGGACGAATGGTTACTTGTTCATCGCTGTTTGTGACCTCAGCGACATCCATGCGGAGGACCCTGAGGCCCAGAGGGAGTGTGGCCTGACGACCGAGGACCACAAGATGCTTATCGGGGCGCTGGAGCTGCAGGGCAAAACCGTCAGGAACGTTATGACACCCCTGGATCAGATCTACATGCTGGACAAGAATACCAAGTTGAATTTCGAAAAGCTGTCAGAGATATACAAAACAGTGCGTTAAACCCTTCGCCACAATTTCTGTACATATTTTGTGCCTTGTCTCCATCGTTATTCTCATCGTTTGTTGCCTCGCTTCATTTCTGTGGTGTTTGCTCAATGTTCTATTGATGCTGTCTCTGTGTTCCAGTTGCATTGCATATGTTTCTGGCATATGTTGATATTTATATTTATATGGTGATATTCATATAGATGTTTATGTGGCCGCATATTTATGATTGCAGTGTCAGTGAATAAACAGGCTTGTGACACAAATCATGCACCCATGGCTGACCGCACGGGTGGCAAGCGAAATTTTAAAAGTTCTTGGATCCTTCCGCACCTGAATGGCCTGCAAGTGTCAAGAGCACTGCTTTGTCCTTTTGAAGGGAATGTTAACAGATAATGGCAATTTCAGAGATTGGGCA
Source organism: Ostreobium quekettii (assembly GCA_905146915.1). Lineage (NCBI taxonomy): Eukaryota > Viridiplantae > Chlorophyta > Ulvophyceae > Bryopsidales > Ostreobiaceae > Ostreobium > Ostreobium quekettii. The sequence continues at coordinate 17,019 of CAJHUC010001121.1, forward strand.
TGTCTCGGTCTGCCATCCTACTGCACAGCCCTTGCACCTTTAGTTCAGTTCTGTTGTTCACCCTGAACTACTGCAGCCCATTTAAGAGTACTGGTGCTGTCCCATCGTAACAGAAGAGATGTCGCGAACGTACTGCTTTGCAACCTAGCACAAGGCAACATAAAACTCACAGACTGATTGCATGAAAATGATTTCAAACAAGTGACATTTGGCAATCTGGGGGGCTGTTTCACCTTAAGCGAAAGGACGGACATGCATCCGGACACAAAGGTGCCCAAAGCTTGACCTTTTCATGTGTTGTAAATGGGCAGTGTGCAGTGTGCGGTTGGCACACCCAACAGCTCTTGTTGCTATGGATGCCATGTTGTTGGCATAAATTGTTTCTACAGATGTCAAGTTGTTGACAGTGAAAGTGTTGGTTGGATATTCTGATCCCAGTGCTGACTGAGGTGCAGTAAATTTGCTGTGGCTTTTGACGCATGTAATCAAATGTAATGTAAATAGAATTGCTGACATGTGCTCGTTCGCCACCATCACCACCACCACCACCACACCACCCCATCCCACCCTGTTCTGTGTCTGTGTTCAGTGATGCTGCCTCTGAGATCTCAGAAATGGCAGCCAAGATCGTTTGTTCACATTGGCCAGTTGACAAAACTTGTCTAAGTACCTTAAAGATAAAGTTGCCTGGGGCTGGATTCCAGCAGGCACAGCGTTGTGACAAAACGGTCTTCTTTTGCACTCTGCAGCTCCAACCCCCAGGGCACATGCGGCCGGCTATTGAATGATTGTGTCCAACACAGCTATGCAAAGGCAACACACCAGCCATGGTGTGTGTGTCTCTGCTGACTCAGGTCATCAGGATCCAGCAGTTTTCGAGCTGGCTGCAGGGACCTTTTGCTTGGCACCATGATTACCCTGCCTGAATCGTGAGAGTACATATGGCACTTGGTCAGGAGGGAGATATGAATAGATTCATTCAGGCAGAAAGGTATACATGCCAAGCACACGATGGAATTTGCCCATTGCATGGCCTGTATTATCGTCAGCATCTTTGTCTCGTATTTCATTGAAGTGTTAGCAGCAGTAGGGAATGATGGCTATGATGAAGACTGTTAACTTCATTTGGTGGATGTTGGTGGTCAAAACTTACACACGCTGGCCTGCAAAATGGTGCGACGTATGACTTCGCCCAGTGTTGAAGACATTCCAGAGAGGCAACCTTGCTTTGGGCTTGCTAGAGCTGCTGAGGACGAATGTATTGGTTTGGTGCCTGCAGGGATTCTCCCGCATACCCGTATACCTTGGCAACTGCCAGACGATAGTGGGCATCTTGTTTGTGAAGGACCTGGTGCTGGTGGACCCTGATGACGAGATCGAGTTGGGAAAAATCATGTCCTTAAGGCAGGTGGCTCTCCCTGACCCTGACACCCTAAATTTATATAATGTATTATATTATACTTGAAGTAATATAATATAATATTTTACTTTGTTTTTATATTTATATAAATATAAATAAATAGATATCTATATAAAAACCCTAGCCTGAGTATAAACCTGAGTTGGCACCCACGCCCTAACCTATAAACTGGCCTGGAGACCCATGCACGAAATATGCCCTATACCTTGGATGCTTGTCCCCGACGCGGACATTCCCACTGCCTGGCCTATTGGCTTCTGTCAATGTGGGTGAGTTGGTGTGCGGACGGCTGACCCTGGGTGTCTTGAGAGGTGAAATTTGGACCCTGCAGTGGCTTTGCAGCTGGCAGGTGATGGATGAGGGCAGGCCTTCGGGTTTAGCTTCTTGTTGGAGCATTGTAGCACTTGTTATTATGTTTGTAGCCGTGTTTCATCACAATTGAAGGTTTGGTGCCAATCCTTCCAAACACCTGGACGCTTAGGATGCTGCAGCTTGTGTTGGCTGGTAATTTGTGCCTGCTCAGTGGTGCATATTGTATGGACTGCACCGGTGGAAGCATGACAGAACACAAGCCTTGCTCAGCGTAATTTGTTCATTCACAGATTTTCAGGTAACGAATTCCATGAAAACCAAAATCCAGGATCCGGATTTCTCGATTTAGATTACCTTTTGCAAGTTTTTTCCATCCAAGCCACAAAATTTCTGTTTAAAATTCAGCTGATTTGTGGCGCGATGCTATGGACTGTCTTAGTGGGTTCTGACGCATCATGTCCAGGCATCTACCAGGCTTTGACCCCTGCAATTATTGGCTATTTCAGCAGATTATATTCTGTATGCAAATCACACAAAATTACTGCCAGCCATTTGATACATCAAATATATTGCATACATCAAGTTGCTGGGGAATCGTGTTGAATCGCATAGAGAATCCATGAAGAGTTTGTCAAATGTACCCTCGCATCCCAGCAGAACACGAATTCGCATCCCCGTCAATGGGCTCACAAGCACGATTAAAGTTTCCAAGCAGGCGGTGTGAGTGGATTGATGCCCGCCATCACCTGCCAGGTGCAAAGGCAGTGTTTTCCCTTGTTTCATGGCAATTGAACTGAGAGGAATTTATGTCGACCCTGCTGATCATTGCTGTGGCCACCATTTCTGTAACGGTTACACCACTGCAGTGGCAACCGAAATCCCAAATGTGAGAGGTGCTGTTGGTGCGAGCTTGAGCACGCCTGTGCAACATCCATGCACCTTCTGTCCACATGAGGCCAGTTAAGAGTGGCGTAGGAAACGATGCAATGCTGATTAAAATCATGGAAACGCCTCGAGTCGCATACCACACAGTGGCCACCAAGCCAATACTGTCAAATACCAGGCAAACATCAGGCAAATACTGTTGTGCTCTGAATTGTACAATATTAGCATATCACAATAGCACATTGAAGTGCCAACAAGTCTTGCTCCCATATATCCTCAAGGGATGCTGCATGAGGTCCAAAAAATGATGAAAATGAGCCTCCAGTTCTGGCATTTCTTTTTTTTGCAGGGGCCACACGGTGGGCCATATCTACGAGGACCTCACCCTTGACAAGATCCTGAAAATCTTCATCTCGAGCTCCAGCCACCAAGTGATCGTGCATCGGCGGCCGCCAGCGACTTATGGCAAGGAGCTGACCAGCGGTGGGCTGGCAGCACTGGCGGAGGGCGCTGAGGGAACGGAGGTCACCGGCCTCATCACCCTGGAGGTACCATCACTGCCCACGGTATTAGGTACTGTTCTTGTGTGCAATTACGTCCAGGTCCTATGTTTGCACGGGCATGGGCCCTATTGGCGCTGCCACTGCACTGACATCACCATCGTGGAGGTGCTTTACTGGCTATGGTGCTGGGTATTGTTTTATGTACTGTGTCTTGCTGTCTTGTGCTGTGGCTTCAGTGCTGGGCACCTCGCATGGGTGGCACCATTGCTGTATGCGGCACTGTGCCATGTTCTCACATGCCACCTGGTCTTGCTGCTGCGATTGTGGGCACTGGCCTCATCACCCCGAAAGAGCTGTCACTTCGTGCTTTGACATGGATTCAGCTTTTGCGATCCTCTGTTTTAGGGCAGATCGTGTTTGCAGGGCTGATTTCCATTAGTGGAAAACGTCATCGAATAAGCAGGGTATTGTCATTGCATGAATGTGAGTGTCCTCTAACTGCAATCAGCTTGATTGCAACATTACAACAGTGCAACACCAAGCCATGCCATGCCAAGTTCGTTAACTTGTTACAAGCACAATCCTGTGGGATTGCATAGTGCTTATTACTACAAAGATGAAATCACACGATTGACTCATTCTTGGTGCTGGACCATTGGCAGGATGTTATCGAAGAGGTGCTCCAAGACGAGATAATCGACGAGACTGACAACCTGGAGATGGCTGGCACTGGTGGGATCGGGGAGCAAGGCCGCAAGGGCAGCAGTGCCACCAGCGAATTTTTGCAGTTCTTTGACCACAAGCTGCATGGGGAGAAGCTGTCACAGCAGGAGGTCAAGGCCATAACGTCCTTCCTGATCAGCAATGAGGAGGTGCATCCTTGTACTGAGCGCGAGTCTGCTATGCTGAATTGTACTGCACTACACTGTTGTGCAATGTTCTGTACTGCACTATGCTGTGCTGTGCTCTATTGTATTCTACTGCTATGCGTGGTATCGAACCATGTTGTGTTGTAGTTCATTGCACTGCACTGTATTGTATTGCACAGCGTTCTGATGCAACATACTGTGCTGAAGAATGAAAATCGTGGCGTGGTAAGAATCCGCATGCCAACACTTGTGAACTGGCAAACATGGGTCCGTGTGTTTTGTTGCAGCATGGGCGCCCTCTACACGCACACCCTTGTGGGCCAAAAAAAAAGAAACACACCCCTTCCTTTGTGTCAAATTTTTCTTTCGATTCCCAATTTTCATCACACTCAAGAGTCCTGCCTGGAAATGAAGAACTTGTGGATATCGCAATGGGCAACATGGATGTCACAGCCTGCACTATCCTTAATTAAATTCAAGTCTAACATTAATGGCCAAGATGGCACGGCTCGGCCCCTTGCAGCGCCCGTTGTGTTGCCCATGCAGCCTCTCGCCCCACTTTAGTTTGGATGCCAGAATTTGTGTTGAGGCATTGTGGAAGCAGCGGCTTGGCATTGCCTGCCTCCCACGTCGGTTCCTGGCCGTGCAGGAGTTCGCTGAGTTCGCTGGCCATGAGGAGACGCTGGCTGCCCTCATCCGCGGTTCTAAGCTGCTGGAGGTCAACGAGCAGGTGGACTGCCACACGCCCATGGGGGGCGACGTGCCCAAGTCGAGGCTGCTGGGCGGCTCGCCGGTGGACGGGCAGATGATCTACGAAGACGGCAAGTCGGCACGGGAATTCACGCTCGTGCTGCAGGTAGCCATGGCGCGGGCCGCGACGTGCGTCTCGCACAGGGCTGTGCGTTGAACCTGCTGCTGGTCCGATATGCTGTTCTTCGCCTGTTCCTTGTGATTCAGAAAATGCGATGATGAAATGTAGATGTGTTGTGTCTGGTGATCAACATCGTTCGTTTTGTATTCCATTTGACTATCATTCTGTCACTATTGACTGATGTAAGCGACTTACCATCAACAGCAAGAGTGGGCGGTGCTGTCACCGTGTAGCGTACATCTGTGCAATTCAGCAGAAGTGGTGAATATCGCCAATCAACATTTGGTAATTGCCAGAAGAGGATGCGGCCTTGGCCCCTTTCCCTCCCAAATTGGCGGGGAATACTTTGTTCCATCCAATGACAATGATTCACGATGATTGAAAACCACAGCAGCAGCAGCACGACCGGACGCACCTCTGACGTATATTGATCACTCCACGATGATTAGCCACTCGATGAACAGCGTGCCAAAGTGAATTGGTCTGCTATTCGATCCATGTAGTGCAGCCTACACCAGTAGAAAACAGCCTGTTTGCGATGCCAATGGCGATGTCATTTGACACAAATTGATGCCATCACAGCCGCTTTTATGCCATCGCAATCACTGTGACGGCATCATTTTGTGTCAAAATGGCATCGCAGTTGGCATCGCCAACATGCCGTTTTCTTCCAGTGCTAGGCGTGGACAGGAGTTACAGCAATCGGATGTGTTGTGGACGCTGCTGCGAGCAAACGATCATCAGCCATTGCACAGGATCATGAGCCGGTTTTTGATGAAAACCCACAGCATGAGAGTATCACGAGCAAACTATGTAACACATTGTAACATAATGTAACGTATTGTAGCATATTGTAAGCATATTCCATATTATGGGCCATTCCATCGTCCATTAAACGACCTGGAAGGGGACTGAAATTGCATTATGCGGACTGGCGCCTGGCCGCTGTCCAGGGCAAGGTGCTCATACGCACGGGCATGGAGGAGTTCACCCTGGAGATTGGCCCCTGGTCCACGCTCGGCAACAAGGCCCTCGCCAACACCGCCCTTGAGCAGTACGTCCCGGACTTCGACGCGCAGGCCGTGGCACCGTGCCGGCTGCTGTGCATCCACTGGAGCGGCTACCAATCGGCGCTGGGGGCCGCAAGGCGGGGTGAGTCTGCCGACGCGCTCATGAAGCCATTCGATGCCATGCATAACACTAGTAAACAGGCCAAAATATACGGTTCTGAAGATCATGTACCGTGTAACACGATTAAAAAACATGTAAAAAACGTGTTAAATTATGTATTTGTCAAATAAAAAATGGGTGGGAAATGATGTAGCAACGATGGAGTGAGTGTACATAGTTTTTACATGGTTTGACATGGTTTGACACGATTTTACAAGGTTCGAAACCGTGTCTTCGGCCGATTTTACTTATGTAATGCCATCGCGCTGATAAAAATGGCGCCACTTGGACGACTGTGAATGTGCTTATCGTTTTCTTGCAAGCAGGCTTTGCGCCACTGACAGGGGAGTTTGGGTGTGGGTGCTATGTGTTGTACGTGTGGGTCATACTAAGGATGCAATGTACGCAGAGAGCGTCTTGCTTCAGCAGCGTTGCCAGAGTGTGAAGTGGCCGCCCCCTTGCTGTAGTCTCTCTCGTTGGCTCAATGTTGTCACGGATGTATGCACGTTCTGAGGGCTTGCTTCGATGTGTTCCAGCACCAATCGAAGGCTTTTGCACGCTGGGTGCCCAGCGCCACCCAGGGCCCAGGGGATCAGCCATTTAGCAGCAGGCTTGTTATTTGCGTTTACGTTTTACGGCTCGCTGTGACACCAAGGTTACACATGACAGTTGCGCACAATGACCAATCCTCCCTCCCTTCGAACACTAACAACACAGAGCCCGCCTTGCTCGGCAAGAGCAATGATGGAATGGAACGAAAGTTCGTTTTCTATGCATTCCAGCGGGTCTGGCTGCCACTCCTCGTACTTCCTAAGTCTTCATGCACAGTCCTTATGTACGCGGAGCTGTATTCACACACCTTTGCGCATTTGTCCGATTTGAAACGTGAGAACTGTCTTCACGTTTTTACACGTTCTTCAGATCGTGAAAAACGTGTTGAAGCGTAAATGCGACCTGTGTTTATGGCGTAAATAACAAGCCTGTTTAGCAATGTCTGGCCATGAGGGTGCCAAGCGGGCAAATTCAACGCATACAGGACGTAGAAGCGTCGTTCGATGTGCACACGCCCATCATCGCCCTCAATGTGCAAGTGCAACACTTCGCCCTGTCGAAGGCAGATTCAAAGGACATGTATTGCTGCAATTCCTAATTCACGCATTGATGCTGCAATACGCAATATATTGTTGATGTTTGAATCGATAAGCATGAGCGTCTCTCACCACAAGGATGCGTGCAGCCATCCCGAATGCACATAGCTCTTTGTTTTTGTCAGTATCAGCAACAGCAAATAGCGACAACAAATAGCAGCAACAAATAGCAACAACAAATAGCAACAACAAATAGCAACTACAAATAGCAACAACAAATAGCAACAACAAATAGCGACAACAAATAGTGACAACAAATGGCGACAACAAATGCAGTCGCCATATGGAATGGTACATAGAACAGCAACAGATTACAAAACACAGAAGAGCGACAGCAAATGCAGTTGCGATGTGCAATATATGAACTAATGCGACTGGCACTGATTGAGTATTTTGGACAGCTGGACACAGAAAGAAGTGAGGAGGCATTAGGAATTGCACTAAGGACATTGATGAATGGACTGGATACAGGGGACAGAACTCCTGTTGTCCATTTGCTCGCCTGTAAACCGCTGCCATGGACTCCAGCCTGCTGTACCTGTTCAGGGGTCGCCACCCCTCGACCTGCCTGCCTTCGTCGGTACAACACAAATACTAATGGTCTGAACTGGTGGGAATGCAGGCGGCAGCAGTAGCGCCAAGGAGGACAGCCCTTTTGTCCATGCTAAGAGCGAGCCTGGCGGACGCCCGACCAACGGCCGCATCCAGCCCGGCGCCTGCGCACGGGGGCCCTCCAAGCCCGTCACGCCTGAGCCAGAGTGCTCCGAGGAGCGCACCGCATTTGCCATTGAGATGGGCCACCCCGCCATCGGCCGCCTGCCACAGCACCCCCCGGGTGCCAATGGCTTCAGAAAGAAGGGGCCACACGAAAGGCGTTTGAGTCGTGGCCAAGAAGTGGGTGGGCCCCCGGACCCCTTTGCTGACGTGCAGGAGCTCGCTGAGGGGCCAGTGAATGGGAAAGGGTATGGATGGGGAGGAGGTTTCAGCAAGCACGGCGGGCAGTACTTCCCGCTTCCTTGCCGGACTGGCATTGGCAGAAATGGGGACTCGTAATGTTTAAAAAGGGGTGGGAAGGGTGGGGTGGGGTGGAGTGGGGTGGGTGTGGGGTGGGTGTGGGGTGGGGGTGGGGGGCTTGGTGCTGGGGGCCGTTTTTGTCACCTTGTGTTTGGGGTTTAGAGTCCTGTCTGGTGGGTGTTGCTGGAGGGAGGCGCGCCATGTGCTCTCATCAGGCCGAGGCAGTGGGGCGCCCTGTTGCCCTGTCGGATGAGGGTTGGCAAGGTAAGGTTGATTGGCAGGCGCTGGCGAGTTCTGTCTGGTGAGTGTGGTTGGATGGAATCCCCATGGGGCTGCATACGGACACGTAGCGAGTGTGCATGCCCCTGCACCTCGAATGCGGCAGCATGTCAGGATGCGGGGTGTCTGAGATTGGAGGGAAGCCATTGGGCGTGCTGTGCGGGGCGGCGTGACTGCATGAGTTATTGGCGGCACTACGCACTGACTCACTGACACGCTGTTCGGCCGGCACCAGCGTCATGGAGTGCAGTCCACAACGTGAGCACTTTCGATCGAAAATGAAGCATCGATCATTGAACATTCATTGACATGGATTCGCCACAATGGATTCATCAACATGGATGCATCGAGTGGCCTGAAGGGCTGGGTCGACGAACGTGGCCCTCCTGGCCACGTGTGGCCTTTCAGTACGGTAGGGAGGCACATATTGGGGGTGTCTTGGGGACTTAATCTTGACCTTGCTGGAGTGTGACATGGGGCCGGGGACGGTGCCGTGGCGCCGGGGCGGAGATGGAATTTGGCGCTTTAAGTTATTGGGTTTGGGCGGAGGTGGTGGGCGAGGCAGCGGCGGCACCGGTTCTCAAAGCGGACCTGTGGAGGAAACAGTTGACGTGACAGCAAGGCGTGTGGATGTGACAGCGAGCGCGTGGATGTGACAGCGAGGGGACGAATGGTACTCAATCGGCATGGCTGCTTGGTGGGGGTGGAGACTGTTTGGTGGCCCTTGCCACCAGTGTACACTGCGTAGTACGTATTGTGCGACGGACTGGCATTAGAAATAGCGAAATTTGAAGCTGCATCGATGAGTAATGACCTGAGGGTGTGTTTCAGAGGGCGTAACAGGCGGCCTGGAAGGAGCCCGCCAGTCGCCCAATCTGGCATGTGGGCAAGTCCCACGTCCAAAAGCTCATTCGAAAGTTCGACAAGCATGGTTGATACCGCATCGTGAAAAGCACGTGATGCGTGCGCTCCCAAGACTCCCCCCCCCACCATATTCCCTCACCATCCCTCGACCTCTTCTACTAGTAAAAGAGGCGGAAGGAAGGTGAGGGAGCGCAGGACTGGTAGAACTATGGCAATGGCAGTGTTGGTAGCCCAGCATTTGGTTACAGGGCCTTACCCGCACTTCCATCCCCAGCCCTCCGCCAAACTTACCCACATTCCTCTCATGCTTTAAAAAGCAAAAATTTACAACAGATTAACACAAAGTTTTGATTTGCCCCTGTGCGTCGTTGGCGTGCACGGCTCCTTCCCATTCCTCCCAAGTTCCAATCCCCCACCACATGGCTTAAAAAATGACTTCATTATTCTGTTAGGGAGGACACTATTTTGAATTTTGTACAACATCAAATTGACGTTAAGAAAGAGGGGGGTGGGGGACAGCCGTTGACACTAAGAGATTTGTAATTGCACTAAAACCAAAATAAGGTGGGAAGTTGGACAAAACTGCTGCTGATCAGCAGAAAATAGCTCATACTTGTTGCAAAACTTCCTCAAATTTTCAACCTTCGAAAAGATCCTCAGAACGGATCAATTTCAAGCTGATGGATTGCTCCTCTCGCCTATGATGGCTTTTGGCATCCCGATTTTTCAAATCACTGCAATCACCATAATTTTGGCCATTTTTTTCCCTTGGAATCCTTATGAAGTTGTGCGGCATTCGCTAGGAAAGAAAGGGCCAAATAACACGTGTCTACATGTATTATAATTGGGCAAAACGAGTTCAGAGTGTGCTCAGAATGTGTTGAAAATTGCCAAAAAGTGTTATTGGGAACACCTTTAGGAACTGCAACATGTGTTGTGCAAATATGCTCATGGAGTAAGAACACACTATTTTTGTATACAAAGTTTACGGGTCTGTGTTATTTTTGTGCTCTCAGTGTGTAACAAATTGATAAAATGTGTTGTCTTTGGGACACCTTTACGGCGGTCCATCCCTTGGTGAATGTGTTCAAAATGTGTTCTATTGCAACACGCTGAAACGTGTTATCCAAGAACGTGTTGATTTGTGTTTCAAAGCGTGTTGCTATGTTTCAAGGTACAATGTACAAAATTTACAGTTTTTGTTTGGATTTGTGTTCCCCATGTGCTCCTGGTGTTCTACACATTCATTAAATGTGTTGCCCACGTGCTCATGTGTTCCAAACAACATGTTAAAAATTGTGTTTGGAATTTAAATTTTGTGTTGAGTTTCGTGTTCCTTTAGTGTTAACTGTAGTGATGCATTTATACTACATGTATTGCATTATATGATGTGTATCATGGCTGTGTTGCACAAGAGGAGCGTGTTCCAACACGCGCGTGCTGTGCTGCACGAACAAAATGTACAATATGAGCCGTGGCATGTGTTATAATCGTGTCGTTTGGAATGTGCAATGTGTTGCAATCGTGCTGTTCGGAACTTGTTGTGTGTTACAATCATGTTGTTCGGACTGTGTTGTGTGTTACAATCGTGTTGTTCCCAATGTGTTGTGCATTACAATCGTGTTGTTCGGTACGGGTGTGAGTGCGCGGTCATCGTCCATGCCGCCTGCCACGCCGCACGTGCGCCATGCGAGGCGTAAGGAAGTCCGGAGGAGGGCGTGATTGGACGGTCGGTGCCCATACCGCGCACTGCACGAGGCGCAAGGAAGCCAGGGGAAGGGCGGCGTGTGGCTGGTCGGCGTCCGCGCTGTGCATCACCCACGCACGGCGCGGCCCTAGGAAGCCCGGGGAGGGGCCAGTGTGTGCACGGCATGTGGTCAGCGGCATGCCATCGGCGGCCGGCGGTCGGCCAGAATTGCGATTTCTCTCTATAAAGCTCTGCTCGCTTTGCTCGCTTGCAATGAGTTTCTGCCAAGGCCACTGTTTGAGTGGGCTCCGTCGATGGCTTGAATCGACAGCTCGTCATTGTTCAATCCCACCCTTTTGCTGCTGGTCATCCGATACTTTGGATCAATCAAATTGAAGCCCTTCAAAGAGTGCACAAGGAAGTTTGGCACTCATGGATATTGCTGGGCTTTGGGAGGTTCAGTGGAGGCCGCTGTTTTGTTACTCCCCTCGGGTCCCCATTCCATTTTGTTTGCACCCACCCTGCCCGCCCGAACAAGGTGAACTTCCCTTAGCCGTGGATTGGTGTATCATTGATGTATCATTGAAGCATTCAGTACTGAGAAGCGACCACGCTAGAGCTAAGTAAGGGGTATCCCGAATGACTTGAGCGGTGATGGACACCGTTCGAGTGTGTCTCTATGTAACAGAAAAGGGGCAGAAGGTAGGTGTAGGTTTGGTAACAAGGTGGGGACAAGAAGGGGGGCAGAGTGGCGTGTTGGAAAGGGTCTAGGACACCACCGGAGTGGTAGCATGAGCGCCCCGCTCCAGTGCGAACCTTACGGCGGTCACTGCGCGTACGCAGCTCCGCGAATGCCGCGCTGCTTGGTAGGGGCGCACCCCACGTGGTGCCCACAGGGTGACAACGGTGCGCAACGCCAGCCGTGTGTCATAAAATCTTCAGCCCGCCGCCAGCACCGCCCCAGCGACCGACGCCCGACCCCTCCTGACTGGATCCGAGGTGGGCAACCTCGTACAGCGACCAGAGTACTGGGCTTGATGGGCAACAGCGTGGCAGGTGCTGTCGCGTTGTCCGTGGCCCTTGTGGCCGCTCCGGGCCCAAGCCGGGGAGGTACTTCTTCCGGAGCCCCCCTCATGCGCCCCAGCGACAGCCCTCGCCGTCCGAAGGCTCCCCTGACCCAGTCTGAGAAGTGGAGGGCGGAGCGGCGGGTGAGGCTGCAGGCAGAGAATTGGGAAAGGCGGGAGCGGTGAGTTGGCCAGAGGCCGCGGGATTGGCTCCCCAGGTGGCCGATGGCGTTCGACGTTTTCGACGCCTCTCGTGGCGATGTGGAGATGGCCGGGTTCCGCGCAGATCTCGCGCCGGAATGCGCGGCTCCCGCGCGCCACGGGGGTCGCTTTTGCCCTTTGCCTGCCGCCGTCGCCTCCCAAAGTGTCCCGAAGGGGTCAGCTGTCCTTGTTCCTTGTTCGGGGCCTCGTTTCCACAGCCGCTGCATTGTGATTGGCAGTTGCCATGGGCCGCCCCGACTCTTCGCGCGGGGTGCCGTGGATCCACCCCCTGGCGGCCTCTCCCTCTCTCGCGCAGATCGAGACCTCCCCTGCGGATGGAAATTCCATTTCCGATGCTCCCTGCCGGGCCGCTGTGGCCAATGCTTGGCGCGATGACTGAGGGATGGGGGAAGGCCGCGGGGGCCCGTGAGTCGCGCGTGCCGCGTGCCGCGATCTGCTCGTCCCTCCGACGCCGCCGAACATCTTCCGACGCCATCTTTGCGCTCGGCGGCCCGCAGGTGGCCCCAGGAACTGCATCCCGGAATTCTGTCCAAGTCGCAGATCCGAAAGGATCAGCCATTTCAGCCATGGCGCGGAGGTCCTCCCGAGTCGCCCTGGCGCTGTTGCTCGTCCTCTCCCTCGCCCTGCTGTCGGTGAGTCGCACCTCCCCGGCCCCCCGCCCCCCGCCCCACCCCTTTCATTGCTCCGATATCGGATGCGGACTACCGTATCGGCCCGTCCTTGGAGGCTGCGACGCGGCGCGCATGCGCCCGAGGTGGCCGCAACATCGCCGTCCGTGAAAGCTGGATCTTACGGCAAAGAAACTGGCGCTGGAGCCAGAAAACGCAACTTTGTGCCGCTGCTGTCGCCGCTGCTGTTGTTGCTTGCTTGTTTGTTGCCGCGAGATAGGCTTTCAGCGCCCGGCGGATGCCACGTATGCGCCCAATCTCCCGAAAAGTTGGGCATGCGGCGTCGCCACAGCGCTAGCAAGAAAGCGCATTTCCCTCGCATCAAACAGAGCATCGCTGCGCTTAGTGCGCGCTACGATCCTGCTGCTGTCGCTGCCGTTGCGAGAGCAGGCCTCGGTGGATCCGCGTCGAACCTCCGGCGCCCTCTTCCCCCCCAAGATTGTCCCAGCCCAAAGCACGGCACCGCCGGTCGTCCCAAGATCGACCCTGCCGAACATCCCGCTCAACGCGATCCATTGGCCAGCAGCGACGGCAAGGGGCCAGTCGCCTACATCGGGCGGTCGCCGGGAACTCGCGCGCGAGCCTCGACCGTGCGGGGGCCGTGGCGTGGCCCGCAGTTCCCAACAGCCCCCCCGATGGCCACCATCCAGCCGATGCTTTCCGTCTCTGCGCGGGGCATTCAACCGGTGCATTCCAGCTGCTGCGTTTGCGCAACGTTTGGATCCCTGTGCTCGGGAGTGACCCGGAGCGCTGGTGTTCAGGCCGGGCGCAAGAACAAGGGCGAGAAGGAGGAAGGCGGGGCGGACGCGGAGAAGGCGAACGAGGTGAGGGCGGGGATTGGCCATTGGATCGCATGCGCTCCATGCCCGCACCCGGCGGTCCATGGGACCAGCAGTGTTTCCCATGATGTCCAACCGTATAGTCCATATATACTGCTGTGCATGCCGGCGTACTTGGTGCGTGCCAGCGTACTTGGTGGCCCGTCTCATGAACTGCAGCATCTTCTGCACTACCGCGCGGTGTACCTCACTTGTGCAATGCCTTCCGCAGCATTGCCACTACAGTATTGCGGGTACTGCGCCCAGTCTTTGTACAATGTACTTTGTACTTTGGACAATGTGCATAATGGCCTCGGCGCTCATCGCAACCAGCGCGCGTTGTGATGCAATTTTTTGTAATCGTAAAACTGAAGGACACTGACGCGAGAGGTCGCTTCCGTGTCTCAACAAGGTGTTATTAGGAAGGAAAACGCCTAAATATTCGAGGAATCTGCATGCTCAATCGAGTCCTCACAACAATGACCCTCAACACTGCGGCTAACCTGCAGGCCTCACCTCCAGCACTGCGTCAATGTAATGAACTTCCCCCTGGTGTCGGGGCTATCGGAATGGATTTGCGGAATATCAAGGGTACACCCTGCAAGGAAAGCATCCGGCAGATTTCTACCTACCAAATTCGCATCGGTGGAAAGCTGGGCCAACATACAAGGCTGAGATTTAAAGCGGACAAAATAATTTTCAATTATTGAACAGATGGCTAGATTCAAATGCGGTTGCACCACAAATGCGCCCCACGTCACGCAATAAACTCGCTAAGCAATACTGCAAAACGGACAAAAGCTACATGGATTGTCGAAAGTTATCCTGGTGGCGTACCCACACCCCTTTCCCGACGAATAAGATCTACATCTCATTCTTAAGATATGTGTGGCATCTGGACACTTGAATGTGAGGCAGTATATTGGAACTTTAAAAATTGAAACCTCCCATTTCGCCCGCAGGATTTGTGGGAAGCTGCGGAGAAAGGCGACGTGGAAGTCGTGAGGGCCGCCTTGGAGGAAGGTGCTGATGTCGACGTTGTGATGGGCGAACACAAGGGCACCCCGCTGAATGTCGCCGCCGTAAACGGCCACTGGGTCGTCGTGCAGGTCAGTGTTTCCGGGCACGCAGAAGCACGTGTCGAAATGGCCTGGGGCATTTCGGAGTTAACTTTCAGGGGCCCGCTTCAATGGGCCCCCTGTTGATGTTCCAGAAAAAGTAATGATAGTTCGGTGGATAATGTAGGAAGTTAGATTTCTCCACATCACCCAACAGGCGAAAGCGCTGAGGCTGCCTCCTCACACAGGTGTGTGGATGCTGGTGGCCGATTGACCGTCTTATTGATTTAATGGTAATGAAAGCATGAATGTAAGCAAAAACAGAATTTTCAAAGACCAGAAATTTTGAATGTCCTCCAACAAATGTGACCCAGAGCTCGGAAACAAGAATGGGGAGCGACTTTTCGCTTTCCCTCACACGCAGTCGACATCGGCTTTTATCCTTGACATGCCCGATTTCATGCACTCTGTTGAACGAGTGGCATCAATCAAACATTAATAACAGAATAATAGCAATAAAGCAACGTCAATACGGTGCTGCCAATTCAACAAGATAACACAAGAACACCACTGCAATTTCAGCAGTCCTACTTGGACGAAACAAAACACAAAAAAACAGAGAAAGCCAACGGAGCGAATTTACAGAAACAGAGGTCCAAAGGAAACAAAAACAGAACGAAAAAATTGGTGAAGCCAATTTACAAAACTAAAAGAATTATCTGTTTCTGACAAATGACAACGCGCGCGCGCAGGCCTTGTTGGAGCACGACGCCGAAGTCGACTCTCTGGACGCCCAGGGCCGCACCCCCCTCTACCGGGCCTCCTGGCTGGGTCACCTGGACATCGTCCTCACCCTAATCGACGCCGGGGCCGACGTCGATCTACCCCGCGACAACTCCGCGACGCCCCTATTTGTCGCGTCCGAGTTCGGCCACTCCGATGTCATCCTGGCCTTGCTCGAGGCGGGCGCAGACGTCGACAAGGCGAGGGACGACGGCGCCACGCCGCTGTTCGTCGCATCGGAGGAAGGGCACATCAGCGCGGTGGTCGCGCTGATGAAGGCGGAGGCGGATCCCGGCGCGTCCCGAAAAGATGGCACCACGCCGATCTTCATGGCGGCCCAGGGCGGCCACCTGGAGATCATGGTCGCGCTGATCGAGGAGGGGGCCGAGGTCGATGCCGAGACGGCGCGCGGGGACACGGCGCTCATCGTCGCGTCGCGGGAGGGGTGGGATGAGGTGGTGGAGGAGTTGCTGGCGGCCGGGGCGGATCCAGAAACCGCGGACAAAAATGGCGCCACGGCGCTGCACGTTTCGTCGGCCACGGTCGGGGAGCCCAGCGAGAGGATCGCGAATGCGCTGATGGACACCGGCGCGGACAAGGACGCGCAGGACGGGGCCGGGTTCACGCCGCTGATGCGGGCGGCTTACCACGGAAATGGTGGGGTGGTAGATATCCTGCTGGCGCGGGGGGCGGACGCGGAGCTGAGGAGCGAGGATGGGAAGAGCGCGGCGGAGTGGACCTGCGGATGCGAGGCCAGCGAGGGCAAGGAGGGCGTGATCCAGTGCCCCAAGAAGCGGTGCGGAGGCGAGGCGGCCAAGGAGGCAATAAGGGAGGCGCTGTCGTGAGGGGCGAGAGTCGTTATAAGCAGAGACAGAAAGCAAGGTCTGCCAAAGGCGTTCTGAACGGCATTCAGAGAGCACCCGTGCAAAGAGCGCACACTCCTGAGCAAGCGCGGGCGAGACCCTTGTCCATGTTTCACATGCCTTGAGGAGGGGCGGGGCGAAGAGGGGGGCGTGCTCTCTTTCCTTCTCTTTGCAAGTTTTCACAGGCTGAGGGCTTACGAAGTTTTAAGAGTTCTTCAGGCTTTTTTTTTCGCGGGCTTTAAGACTTTCTCATGAGGGGGAGGGGAGACGTTTTCTTTGATTTTTGGTTCGGGCGGGTACGGTGGGATTGTGGCGACTCGCCAGGCGGTTTCTCTTTTTTTCCTTCATAGATTAGCTACGAACTAACGATACGATACGATACCTAACGATACTTAACTTATCGTTGGCTGAAGTTCTTCGAGTTGGGCGGAGGGGAATGGCTTCTTCTTCGGATTTTAGTTTGGGTGCTTGCGTCGTTGAGCGCTGTTGTTCTGCGGATCGGCCAATAACACGAACGGGATCCGTCAAGTGCTCGTTTTGGTGCGACGGTGGCAGGAATGCGAGTACAAGGGCGGTGATAATGCGAACGCCCGCCCCGGGGGGGAAGGCGCATAAAATGGATGGGTGGGTTGTGTGCCCGGCTCCATATGGCCCGCTGCGTTTGGGCGTCTGTGGAGGCGGGAATGTGGTTGGATTTGTATGGAGGTGTCCCTACGGGTTCATTTTCTTGGCGAAGGGATTCGGTGGCACCTTTGTATCATTGTAACCTATTGAACGTCTGTCGATGGTCCAGATGGGCGCGCCGCCATTGGGGAATGTCGACGCCGCCCTCGTAGGAGCACGTGCACCTCGAGCGCGACATGGAGTGCATTTGCGGAGTATTACGCACCATTCCGAGATTTTTGCATTTACGAGTTTCATCAACTTTTCATTCTATCTTTTGGTCGTGTAGAACTCCACCGGCCCTGACGGCCAGTAGAATCTTCGGATGTGCGCCGCAGTGGAAGGAGAAACGATGTAAGGGCCCCAACTGCTAATGCATGGGAACCCTCTGGTAGTACACAGCAACCGTAGATGCCCACATATCCATGGTCGCAACACCCAAACCCCGTTGATGGCGCAACGACCATTCTGTATGTCGATGGTCGCCATGGGAATCACGCATGACCCTCTCCCACACTCATGGGTAGCTGACCACGTCGACAGCCTCAGCTCCACGTTCTTTGAGAGTGTGCTGAAAGACCAAGAGGGCCCCCCTTGCGCAGATTCAACGCGAACTCATGATCACCAGAGATCATCCAATTCTGTCCATATACCCAATGCTCCAAAGAATTTCGCAGCTGTGACTACCGGCAGAGAAGAAAATGTCCTCACCCATTCAGCTGAGTATCATGGCAACACCTCCAGAGCACAGCACGAAACCGGTCCCTTGCCAATGAGCTTTGTCCATTTGCAGCAAATCAGTCAATGATTATCTTCTCCATTGCAGCCAAGGTACGATTCCTCAAATCCCCGAGTTCAAAGTAGGATGGACTTGTGACGCCGTAGCATAACCCAGCAGTAACCAGTTCCGCGGAAAGGTGACGAACTGAATGGGCAGCCGCACCTCCTCAGATCCCTCAAAGTCAGAATCGAACCTTAGTGTAGCCAGGGCCTTCACCATTGCCCCCATCACTGATCCTCTCATGGAACAGCGCAATATCATTTTTTGCACACTCCAATAAAATTTTCATACCCTCACCATTGATCACATCTTTTGAATCTGCTGACTGATTAGCATATTTAGAGTTGGCATCCCCATCATCGTATATATTTGTCAATTAAGGCAGTTCTTCAAAAGAGGTGAATTCAACCACTCCCCAGCTTGTGGTCATCAGAGTCAAGACTGAAACTTGCGCTCCGAAACAATGTAAAGTGTGGCGTTCCATTCCCGCCATCATCCCCGGAGATAGCATATCCAAATCACCCCTGAACGGGCGGCTGAGCCACGCCGACAGCCTCAGTACCTCGCCAGTTGAGTGTGCATTGAACGAACAAGTTTTGCCGCTTGTGCGAGCTGGCTCTTCACGAAACACTGCTTGTCTTGACGATGACAACTACCAAAAATAGCTGCCACAACAAGGGAAGCTTCAGACGAGTTAGAAGCATCCAGTTGACCGTCAAGCACGCAACCGCTCTTGTACGGCCTCTTACAACTGCCCTCCAGAGGGCCAAACCGGTCACAGCCGCTCTCCAATAAAGAAACCACACGCAGCCGTTGTTACAACTGCCATGCTGAATTCAACAATGCATTATCCCCTGCGAGGCTCTTCGCGCTCTCCTTTCTTATATCCGGCCCCTCCAAGGCGTCCAACACTTCACATTATACCCCGTTCTCGTGAAGGAATCCTTTGGTGCTCTGGAACCCTTCTATAACTCCATCGCATCGCCCAATTCGGTCCGGTACACCCCACTTCCGCGCGCGGTCGGCAGCCACAGAATACCCCGCGGGTCATATTCCCATAACACTGCCACGTGGCGCCTCCACACACACCGCTTGGCTCCGTCTCATCATGCTCCGCAGGCAGACCGCGATGGGGGCAGCCCCCCTCCATCACAAATGGCACCATCGCACGTAAAATGTCATAACCTATTCATTAAGGATCCGCTTGAGGTGAAGTCTTTTTGCAAATGTTTTCTTTAAAAGCCCTCTACGTAACTTGGAATAACAGCAGCATGTTGCGAGTCTGACTTGCAACTTATTGATCTTTTCAAATCCAGACTCGATCAACTCCAGAAGTCCATTTTCCTGACTGATGGCACCCAGCCTTCCGTGACAAACCATCTTGCTCGGAGCTAGGGGCACACTTGTGAGCAGCTGGCATGCCACAGGATGTCAAATTCTCCAGCACCATGCCAGGAATACAAATCCAGCTGCAGTACATTTGCATGCCTCTTGCACCAGACCTGCGACTTCCCGTTCTGTGCATCCATGGCGCCCGCGCTCGCTCGAAAACACGGCGCTCCGCCACACAGCCGACCACGCAGGTTGAAAGACCTGCCCATTTGCCAGACCCACCCACCCACCCACCCACCCCACGCCCCAGCAACTTCGACCTCGATCCGTCTCAATCGGCGATTTGGCCGTATTTGCCGTCCCCCACTGGCAGCACCATGGCCAGCCACGGCCGTCCCGGGTCGATCAACGAGCATTGCTCAGAAAAACCTACGCAACCCGACTCGCCAAGCCTTTCTGCACCTAATGCTCCCAGTCGCGCACCGATGCACCCCTTGGCGAAGCAAACCATGTGCCCACCAGCGACCTGCGTGCTTCTCACTAGTTCATGGTGCTTTCCACACATGTCTTACACCGGTGTGCCCGTGCGACACACGCCGCCACATACCGGGGCTGTGTCCGGCATCACAACTGCATTGCTGTGGGTGCTTTAGGGATCTAGTGAAGTTGCCAATAAAGTCATCTCCTCGCATTCTGGGTGCCTTGGGCTTGGATTACTAGAAAATTCTGGAGCACCCTTGATTGATGTTTTTGGGCTCGCCCCGCCTTACTGTGCACCAACATGTTGAGTGGTGGTCATATTAGTGGAGGTGCTAAGGCTGTCGACACACGCGCTCTCCCCACTCCTGGACCTCACGCGTTGCCCACTGAGTGGTATCATTAAAATACTATTTTTTTGGATGAGCCCCATAATTGGCGACCCGAACTGTTGGCAACCGCCAAACGTTGCATTTGACAGAACGTTGCCAATCCTTGCATAGCACCCGTGGAGCAGGGTTCGATATTGTTCGCTACTGCTGATATTAGTATCAGCTCATTAAATCCAAACAGACATTTACCGCAATTTGGTTCCTTGTGGCAACAGTATCAACAACAGAACCACGCATAGCTAATTTAAACCGTGTTTACCAAGGACTAGACACATTATTCACGAGCAACCAGCTGCTAGTCGTGGGTATTTGTGCCTACATATAGTTTGACATGTTTGCTGGTACCTTACACGTAGAACAATCTCCAAAAATAGGCCATCGCCACACAAGTACCTGATAGATTCTAAGGGGGCGCGTTGGATGGGAAGGAGTCCGTGATCGCCCATCAACACCCCGTACGTTAGAAAGTTGCACAACAAAGGGGTCCTATTAATAAGCCTGGTACCACTTTCCAAAAAGGTGTGATAATCGCCGATAATCTGCAAAGGCTGTGTTTGTCACAGTCCTTTCCACGAGTGAAGGTCCTGGAATTCAATGTCCGGATGAAGTTTCCTGTTAGCCAGTTGTTCTGTGCAGCACTGTTTCCCAATTATCGGTTTCGTAAATGGCTCTTGGGCCGCACTTGATGGATGCCCAAAATTCTGCAAATGGGCAGAGGATTGGGACAAAGATTCCGAATGCGCAACACAGCTGCGTAGCCGGTGTGACCCAAACTGTTCCCCAAGCATGTCCTCGCGAATGGGCGCAGACATTGGACTGCATTCGGACACAAGTTCTTGATGCAAGGAATTCAAGGAAAAGAAGAACAGTACTTGCAACCTATCCCAGTTTCCTTCTTTCCCTGTCTCGAGACCCTACATCGGCACCTGCTGGAAAAGGATCCTTTCGCTGTTACCATTTGCGGGGGAGATCCTTAGGTAACATTTTCGTGTAACAACACATTGGAAATAAAGAGAAAAAAAACACAAAAAGCCTATCCCTGTCGCATCCACAGTTCCCCAGGGCGTCTTTTGGCGGGCCATGCGCGCCCTCCTCCGATGCATTCTGATTCGTGCGACCCATTCAGCTTCGCATCGAGGTTGTCCCATCCCTGCCCGATGCCAAGTCCCCTCATGCAGGCCCGGCGCACACCGCGACGGCACACAGCCGCAGCGCACCACCCCCGACTCCCGTCGCTTGGCGCCTACTCGGTCCCCCGGCTAACCCGCTGCCCCACAGCCGCCCAAGCAAACAAGTCGATCGCGCCTCACACCCCACCGCTCGATCGTCGGCCTTGTCACGCCGCGCCTTGCTCCAAGCGACCGACCTCGACGACCGACCTGGAGGTCGCCTAAGCTGAAATCGCCCTCGCCTGTCTCGTCGCCCCTCGAGGCTTGGCACCGGGCGTGGGCGCGTCCAAGCGTGCGCGCGCCCAAGCTTGCGCGTTCGCCATGATGCCGTGGATGCCAGGACACCCTGGTGGGCAAGCATGACAGCAGGCGCCCTCCCCGCGCCAACAAGCTCCGACAATCCTCGAGCGAAACCCAGCACGGGTCCAGACACGGAAAGCCAGGCATCGTCCCTTGGCAGGAGGCCGGGGTCCTCCAGCTGAACCAGGAACCGGAAGCTCCCGGTTGCCCTTCCGCTTTCGCGATTCCGCATGTCGTCGCACGTCGCGAGCTGCCCACGAGAGCGGACTTCCGGAAGTCAAACCAAACCCCGGCGTGGGCGTGGAGATTATCATGGAAGAGATCGGCCCGCCAGAACCCGACTCCGGCCCCCGCAACTAGCTACCGAAAGGCGCAAGGCGACGCCCCGCCCAGTCCGCGCCGATTCGCGCCGCCCCTCGCACGCAATCCCGCAGCCGCGCCCTGCACGGGCCTCTCGGCCCCCCACCACTACACGACGAGAAAAAAGTCTCCCACTTGCCACATCATCCCCGACAGCCCATCGCCAGCCCTGCCGTCGGCGGCAAACTCCAAATCACCTGCCGCCGGTTGATGAGCCCAGTCCCTACTTCCCACATCGTCGCCGGCAACCCACAGCCGCCCTCCACCAGCAGCAAACTCCAAATCACTTGCCACCGGCTGAAGAGCCCTGTCAGGTGGCACAACACCACCCAGATTCACGCTGGGGCGCACATCGCCTTCCTCAGGCGTAACCCCCGTCTTGCCCCTACGCGCTGACCGGCCATCCTTGCCGGCACGCGCCGACATGAAAACTCCCCGCCCTTTTGCTTGATTCACACAGCCCCAATATTTACGCAATCGCGCACATAGCCTTCCTCAAATACACCCCCGTCTTGCCCTGCGGCGCAACTTTACCCGCCTCGCCCGCGTTTGCCGCCTTGATGTACTCCCACACCTCCCTGGGCAGCGGCCTGTCCGTGGCCCCCCCCATATTCGCCGCCTTGGGCACCAGCTCCCATCTGTACACGGGCGCCTGGGTACCCTTCTTCAGTGCCACGCATCCCGGCTGCGCCATCCCCGTGGGGTAGGTGTACCCGTGGCTGGAGAATGGTCCAGGGGCGCCGCTCACGGTGACCGCCAACACGCCTTCAGTCGCCAATTTCGCAGCCACGGCGTTTTCGGGATCCCCCAGGAAGATCACGCCCGCAGAAGTCGCCTCATCGTCCGCCAGGCCCCACTTCTTGGCGCCCGCGTCGGCCTTTTCCTGCGTCTGGGAGGTGACGAAGATCAGGCGTGCGTTGAGACGCTTGAGGTCGGCCAGAAGGTCCGCATTCTGGGAGCGCCACATGGACACCCAGGTGCCACAGATGGGGCACCACAGCCCGCGGTAGAAGGCCACCACCACCAGGTCGGCCTCCTGGCGCGCCTTGTCCAGCCGATCGACCGCGGCTGCCGCCATTCTCAATCCAAGGCCCAAGGGAGGCAAAGATTCGATGAGCGGGGGCGCAATGCCAGTGGGAAAAGGGCTTGAGGGCGTTTCAAGCGCCGAGTTCGCGTCGGTTGGGGGTGCGGGACGGGGCTGCGAGGGCGCCAGGGAACCGCTTTGTGGGCCCTTGGTGTCCTGAGGGGATGGCTCTTGTGGTGCGCCAGATAGGACGCAGTCAGAATATTTCCGCACACCCGTGATGCGAT
The DNA here is from genome assembly GCA_905146915.1 of Ostreobium quekettii. Lineage (NCBI taxonomy): Eukaryota > Viridiplantae > Chlorophyta > Ulvophyceae > Bryopsidales > Ostreobiaceae > Ostreobium > Ostreobium quekettii. The sequence continues at coordinate 40,302 of CAJHUC010001121.1, forward strand.
GCCGTGCCACGAGGGGGCCGACAGCGGTACCGCTCGTACCGCGACAGCGGTACGGCGGTGCTGTGTAACCGACAGGAAACGCTCTGGTCATCGTTTGCTGACGTTCAGAGACCCGTTGAGGCACGGTTTGGCGACCCCTGACGACAAGCCGGCCGGGGATTTTTGAGCTGAGGGAAAGGGGGGGCCGGGGGGGTCTCGGCGGTGCTTTGCTTAGCTTGAGAGCACTTGCTTTGTTGGTCACAGGGCGCTGCGCGCGGGGCTGTGCTTTGGGTCAGGTGCGGCGGACGTGGCATCGCCAAGACTGCGACTGGCAGGCAAGGCTGTCTGTCGTGAATGTCGTGCCGTGGCGGCCATGTCCCTGACATGTCACGATTGCGGGAGTACCAACGGGATTTGTCCATGGCGGAAGGCCGCTGTCCCTTATTGGATTCTGGCAGGATACTACTCGGATTTCTGACAACACAGCTCGATGAACACAGGAGTTGTGAGGCTAAAGGCAAATCGGCTGTAACGCATCGATTTCTCGCACATATGCTTTCCCATGTGTGCATTTCCAGTGTACGTAACACTGGCACGGCGAAGCTATGCTTCTGGCGAGTCGGCAAAGGGGACCACCAGGGGCCATTTCGGCATATCAGCGGCCCTTTGTCTCCATCGCCTCTAATAATGCTGCATTCCTTCACATTTTCAGGGCGAACAGCTGCCATTGACCATCCATTAGCTTGCAGAACCAGGACTTAAGTCCTGGCTCTGCAAGCTTGCGCACAGGACACAATCGCCCTGTTCCGCACGCTTCCCTGACGCCCTGCCGGCAGATCTGCCAGATCTATCAAACATCTAGATGATCGTAATGCATCTTCAAAGCACTCCGCAATGCACCCTCCTCCACAATTTATTCCTGCAATTGCTGACTCCGCCACCAAGCTCCGATTCCACGACACATTCACAGCTTTTGCGCCGCTCTCTCTGGCGTACGACGTCTGTGCCCTGAATTAAAAACCAGTCAGAAACAGTCCACTTCCTCCCTCAAATTGAGCAGTTGGCGAATCGCCGTCCACCTAAAACAAGGCGCCCTTCCCTCTGGGGGGGTGCAGCGCACATCCAACCGCACCACTTGAATCTGGATACATCATCGCCTAGACCCGTTTCAGGGAGGAAACGGTCAACTGAGTATTATAAACTTCTGAGCCTTGTGCCATATTTTCCAGCAATAGTGTTGCCTGACGTGCAATTCACATCAGCGCCGAACCCCAGCAGGGCACCACGGCCTCCTTCACCAACCATTAAAACAAAAAGGACCAAATGGCATGTTTTTCGAGCACATATACGTCACCCGTCCAAGATTAATTGTCATCTATTTGAATGAGGATTTTCGTGATGAAAATCGCATCTGAAATAGAAAAGAAGGCCAGAATCGGAAAGATTGGGTCTCAAAACACTTAGGTGAAAATTTTAAAGAAAACAAGTCAACCCTCACCCCTGTGAGCGGCCTCTGAAAATTGCCCTGCGTCGGTCCAAAAAAAGCCCGTTGAGGTTTTGTGTTCCCAGAGACCCCCTCAATTCTGGGCCGCTCCCGTGCCTGCGAGCAGCAATGACAGTCGTGGCCACTGCCGCCGCGAAGGGGGCCATCCAGCACGTGCCGTAGCTCTTTCCAAATCCGCCCAACAGTGCTTGGATCCTTCTCGAGGGTGGCCATTGCAACGGAAACGAAGATGCTGAAAATCCGCGATGTTCTCGATCTCCGATTCGCAGAACTTAAGTGAGCTGAAAAGGCCAAGTTCCAGGACCTTGAAAGCTGGTTGAGCGCGGGCTATCTCTCCAAAGTAGCCTTGTAGCATTGAATCGAGGCTTCTGTTTGCAACCCAGCTCAAAATCCACAAACGACCCTTGCAAGGCCAATTGGCGGCCCAATCTTTTGCCCGGTGCCCAATCCACCACAGCCTAGTGAGTTTCGATTGCTTTTAAAGACATGACATTAACCTTCTAGCCGTTCTCCTGGCCCCAAATCCTTTCAAGTGTCGAAACAAGGTCAATTGGCGATTATCACCAGAATGGCCAATTCACTATTTATCCACGATTGATTGGAGTGATGGCTATTACCTTGTCTTGCCCCTTGTCGGGAGGATTGAGAGACCTCCCACGGCTGCCCTGGTGGTGGCGATGGAGACCACGAAGTCCTGGCCCAGACTTCTGAGCCGGGATCATAGCTCCGACCCACTGGATCGAGCTTGAAATTCCAGCCGCGTAATCCACGGCGAGTTTGACGACCAGCAGTTTGGAAACGTGTTTTCTATCGGGGAACATGCAGCGAAGCGAGAGATGATGACCGTCCGAAATTTAGGAGCTTAAATTCCAAAATTGGCCAGATTCTCTTAAATTTTAGAGCATAGCCGGCATTCTCAGCCCCGAGGCTCCTGGAACGGTCCTGCCCAGGGCAACGCGGCACTGGGGCATGGTGTACGCGTCGCAGTGAGGTACATGACGCGGCACAGATGCGATGCGTCACGGCCCACAGCGATGCCCAGACTTGTTTTCTCTCAATCCGTTAATTCACGGCTCGGGTTTTCGACAACATGGATTCCAATGCTGTTGCGCCACCCACAGATATGCTCAGAGCCATGTTCTTTCAATCCATTTGCTCACCGATCGGGACGTGCATACCATAGATTGGCCGCGACACCGCTCACCACCTTTGGTTGGGCTCAACGAGGGACTGCTGTCCAACTCTCGATGGAGTCCTCAGCAACAGAAATAGGGAGCAGCCATGATATGGCCATCCCTCCCCGAGCAAGAGCCGCAGGTGGGACTCTTTTCCGCAATGAGGAATATCATGCAGAGTCTCTGATTGATGTACGAAAACAAAGCAGAGCGCGCGAAGCTACAGTAATGGTCGGTGCAGCCGCTGTGTCATCAGTGCGGACCGTCGTTCTTCACGTCGCCACGCCCGCGATGGGGAGGCAAGGCATGCGATGATCTGCATGCGATGCAGTGGTGATTCTTTTTGCATCACCGTGCGAATTGTCCTTCAGAGCCTCCAATCATATTTTGCAGCCGGGGCCTCTCAATTTCATTTAAAAATATTCACATTGAATTGGTGCGAGTTTGAGCCAATTTCAATTCAAAGTCAATTGAATGTCGCGTCATTCACACAATGGTTCGGTTTCTTAAGCACACGGTAAAAAAGGAATCTCACGGTAACTGAGAATCAATGCGCTGGCGTCCAGGGACTGCACCGGCGAGCATGATTTATGCGATACGGAAGCGATACATGACTAAAGAGCTCCTATGTCATCATTCACAGCCAGCCTCGAGTCTTCTCATTGAATGTATTGTTAAATTGAGAGCTACCGCTGTTAAAAAAAATCGGTCATTTTACGCAATGTACAATTGCTTGAGAATCGTGTAAAATTCCGGTATTTTGGAACGTGATTTTCCAGCGCTATAGCCCAGTAGCTAGCAATAGCTAGCGGTAGCTACTGCTTGTACAGTTTTGAAATCTTGCAAATCCGTGTTATTTGCCGTGTTGTCCATGTTGGCGAGGTTAAATATTTTCGTGTACCTAAACAAACTAAACGATTTAGCAATCTGTACTTTTTGATCACGATTGATACACCGTTTTTGCACATATAACATGGTACACGGTTTTCAGGTGTACTTTGGCCGATGTTTTACCACTGTACCCAAACTGGATTTGGTCTGGCGGGGAATCCGGGCGGCTTACCCTCAGATCAGAGCCCCCGGCAAGCCCTCCTCACCCCACTGTGTAGCCATGACTAATGTCACAAGAGGGCGAAAAATATATGCCCGCAACGAACCACCCGCCGAGATCGGCATCGCGGAAATCGAATCTTTCCCCGTAACGAAAATTGAAGTTGATCGTAAACTCCTTTAGAATTTGCAAATCGCATGCACATGCGCAAAACCAGCATTTTGTGTATCGTCAGGATTCAAGACAGCGGATAAAGTAATCAAGAAGGATTGCGGCTGGGGAATATTCCCCATCTAGATTAATACAGATGTGTGCGAATCAGGCTTGTTATTTACGGCGCAAACACTCGCGCTTATCTACGTGCATAGTTACGCAATTGCAAATAATTACACATATACAAATAGTTTTGCGTTTGCACATGTAAATAAGGGTAAAAATGCGTGAACTGGGCCATGTGTACATAAAAACAGTACATATATACAGTATCGTGGAGTACTGGGAGTGGCAGTCAGATGCATAAGTGTGGGTAGAAAACGGCCCTCTATTCGACGACGCCCTTGACCTTGCCGGGGTGAGGTGGCCGCCGTGTTGCGGGTGATCGAGGGGACAGAGGACTGACCATTGTTTGGTGGATTTTCGCCTAACCTGCTGTGGCGGTGAGCCGCAAAAATGCGTGAATATGGTCGCAAGAATGGGCGGTTCTCTATTTGTAAGTAGATTTCTGCAAACGCACTTTGTGCGTAAAAAGCGCAAACCTAGAACTGTTGTCGCAAACGTAAATAACAAGCCCGGTGCGAAGAATGCCGAAGCGACGATGAGGAGCGATAAATCAGCTAAGGTATAATTGCAAGCGACGGTAAGGCAATAATGAAGGAAATGGGGCATGATTCGAGCATTTTGGGGTGTTTGAATGCACTGGCTGAGCAAGTGTGCGAAGCAATCAAAGACCTCCAGTGGATATAAGGAGCGAAGCGGAGAAGCACATTGAAAGGTTGTGTGCTTTGCGATAGCCTGGCGTCGTGCTTGAAGGAAAAATTTGAAAGAAAAAGATGCAGAAAAGTCGAGTTGGCCTGCTTCTGCGCAGATTCTTTGAACCAGGCTTATTATTAAAAACGCTCTTTTTACCGCATTTATGCCCAAAAATGGGCCCTGTGTACTGAAGGGCAGTACATACCAATTCAGGGACTCCTGGGAGTGGCAGCTAGGCCGGCTGCAATGTGCGGAAAGCGACATTTTTATCGGTGACGTCATTTGCCCTGCCGAGGGCGAGGTGGACGTAGTGTTGCCGGTGTTCGAGTGGTGGGAGAACTCAGCGTTGTTTGTAACATCGTTATGTGATCTGGGCAGGTCGACGAGTTGCCAATATGCGTAAATATGGCCGCAAAAATGGCCGTTTCCCTATTTACGGGCTTTCACGTGTAAAAACGTAAACGCGAAAATGGAGCCGTAACGTAAAGACCAAGCCTGCGGTGAACATCCTGGCCAGTGCAATGCAATTATTTTGTACATATCGGCCAATCTGTGGGCACATTGACCAATCACTGTTGTCAACGGCCGATTTGAAATTAACAAGCCACACTTCCGTTGATGCACTTGCATTATCGGCTATCAGCAAGAATGGAACACAACAGACTCGTTGTGGGACGCGGCGCGTTGCCGATACACAGTTTTTGGCAGTTCGACCCCATTCAAAATTTTAATTTCAGAAGCAAATCGCGCGAGAGTGACATTCAAGCGCGCACAAAACTGCCGTGTTTCTAAAAAATCAACACGTTCTAGTACAAGCAATAATGCATGTTATAATATCCATAGTGCCTCTGCCTTCTACCAGTTGATGGTTTCCAACACCTGCAGGCTGGATCCGTGCCACGAAAACTGTTCGTTTACTGTGCCAGGCACGGGCGATGTCTTCGACAACTCGCCTCCGAGCCTAGTATTTATCCCACATCCTCTGATTCTGAATGCGCGGAATGCATACCATGGATGTGCGGGCCAAGCCGCCAGCGGTGAAACTGAGAGACATAAATTGGCCCGTCACGTCCAGCAACATTGGATGCAACTGCGTTTCGCAGAACAGATACTTTTTCCAATGTTGCACAAGAAGGAGCAGATGCTGCAGCACTCGCAGCAGCAGACAAAAGTTGCAATTGGGGTAATTTATCGAGGGTACAGCCCTCCGCCAACGCTGACCAATTAATTGTATTCTACAGTACGCCCACACACTGGCAAAAATTGGACCATTTTGCACGGTTCACAATTGTGCGAAATCGTGTTAAAATCGGGCAATTTGGTGCACGATTTTAAGCGATTGCCAAAATCGTGTAGTTTTCAGCCCTGTGTGGTACACGAAAGTGGCCCAACTTACCGCCATGGACAACACGATAAAGATCACGGTTTTACTGGATTTCAGCCGTGCACCAGCGGCAGTCTACTTTGTGATCAGTACACGATTTTGCCACGATATTCACACGCATAACACGATGCACGATTTCAGGACCGTGTACTTTGCCGATTTTTGCTAGTGAAAGCAGTGTCGTCGAAGGGCAACAAAATTTGTGTGAATCAAAGAAACGTGATGTTGCTCATTTATTTGCAGCGTAGACTGCAGATAGGAGTAGATTCTAGACTGGCTTTCACGGCTGGATCGCACTTGCAAAACAAAACTGAGCCTTGCATTCTAGTATCCCGTTTGTTGCAAATTTCTCAAGCTTTCACTAGGGAAAAAGGACCAAATAACACTTTTTGCGAGCACATGTGTATGCAATTCGTCAGTGTTCCGCCCGCTGAGAACATGAAAATAACCCAAACCTGTAAAATTTGTACACGCTTGAACACGTGTTATTTGGCCTTTTCTTTCCTATTGTTTGCGCCCATAGCTTGCAACGCCAGAAAAACTTTGCCTGGAAAAAATGCAGGAGCTGCGCGGTCTGGTAGCACTTCAACGCGTTCTACATTGTTTTTCACTCATTTATGTGATAAATAATTACTGTGCGTTGTATCAGTACTGCTAATCAAGTTCAAATTACATCACATGAACAAGTAAGAGACGTTGAAGTGAGATATTGAATCCTCGTGACATTGAATACTTCTTCCGTCCGGAACTACATGACACAGTTTTTGCTCAAGAGGCTACATTTGTATCACAAACTCGTCATTTCCTTCGAAATTGAACCAAGGCACTACCTACACATATGTTATGTACCGCCAAATTTTGTGGACAATAGATAAGTACCGGCCACATGGCAGTACTTTGAACCCTTGTGATTCAGGCCAAAAGTCGAGGATTCCCGAAGTCTGGCCCAACCGTCCCCAAAACGGGTCCTTGACCAGGTCGCCTTGCGACTGACGGTGCGCAGCCCAGCGTGGATATATATTGCTGCCGTTTTGGAGGCAGGTCGAAACCTTCCTTCCCAAGGGGGGGAGACCACGAAACCGGGTTCTGTATCCCTCGATCCTTGATCGCCACCGCGGTTTTCATGGCCTGATGAGGACAGCAGCTCAGGGTCGGAGACCCAGAAATAGGTGAACTTCAAAATCACGGCGTTTTCGTGAAGGGCCGCCACCATGGGCGAGGTCGCCATGGTGCTGAGACCACCACGGAAAGTTTGGGATAATGCGATCACGCCCTCGCTGCGTGGCAGCCAGAAGATCGTCGAAATTGGCTGTGGTGGGCACGTTCCGCAGGAGACATTTTGTGCGCCATTCACGCCGCTTCCAAAGGCGACGCTGCAACGGAGCTTCGCTCATGCCATGGCAAGACACAAGGGCGCCAACGACACGTGGGTTCTTCGATAGAGCATCCAAACCCTCCATTGTCATGTTTGGCGGGGTTGATGCCTGTCTGGAAAGTTGGTTGCTTCCATCAAGCAGGCGATCAACCGGAGATCTGTGCTGAACACAGAGCTTACGCTGCACTCAAATATCCGGCGGATAGTTTTAAGCCACGAGGAGACCTCTGGGCAGTGGGGATCGATCCCCCTGGGATGTCCCAGGCATGTCGGTGTGCTGCCGTGGAAGATGGCGGGGATTTCGAGCATACAGACCTAGGCGCCATTTCTGTTGATCGTGCGTTGCGAAATGTGTCGATCTTTTGGCTAGAGCCCGAGCGCCGAGGCAGCCCCCCCCCCCCCCAGTGTGCAGACCACTGGAGGGAGCATCACTCGTGCGCCGGACTTCCTGTGTCCGGGGTGCCAGGTTTTGGTGGGGGACTGACTGCGAATATTATATTGAAAATCTTCGTCCATGGTGCCGTTGCGATGGTGTGACTTATGGTCCTTCATTTGGCCACTTGTACAGTCATGCATGCGACCCTGCATGCCGTCAACGAAATGGCTGTCAACGGGTTCGACCTTGTAGGCATACCCCTGCACGTCCGTGTGATTCTCTCCATGTCGGAAGGGGAATAGTCGACAGGGCGCTCCTGGCTTGCGGTCGGCCTTCCTGCTGCCCCTCATGCCATAAACGCAACACAGACAGCGGCACGCTCAGCAGCCGGTGGCTAACAGCCCTCCCCCACGGAACATCAACCTTCAAGCCCCCGAGACGACAGCACGTGCCAAGCCCCTTGTAGTTCCCGGGCCGCACATTATCAAACGAAGGTGAATGGATGTCACTCCAAGCCTCCTTTCAAATTGCAGGCGGCGCCACGTGACCGCCCTCCTCCAGGGTTTGGCTGTTCCCCACACTGCCCGTTATGCACATCGGAAAAGCCCAAGAAAATAGGCCGAAACGTCCCTGGCAACGCGTCCAGCTTCCCGACATTCATCTGTCGCTGCAGCCGCGGAACGTTGATGGGATCCCCTGCGTTGAGGACGCCTTCCAGAGTACGTGCGAAGATCCGCACCGCCCTCAAGAAACGCTCCACGTGCTGGCCGTGCTGCCGCCGGGGCGCTTTTTCATTCCCTCCGCGAGGCCTCCCGAATATTCTACACACCTCGCCGTGGAGCTTGCCAGTCGCGGCGACGCGGCCCAAAGAGGCTCATGCCTTCCGGCGGCAGCCAAGGCACCCAGTCGCCTGCTAGACCATTCGCCCGCTCCTCCCAAGCTGTTCAGCCCATGCAGCTCGCGCCCAACAGCTTGGAAAGCGCAGATCACTAGGAAAAAAAGGGCCAAATAACACGTGTTCAAGTGTGTACAAAGTTTATAGGTTTGTGTTATTTACGTGTCATTAGTGTGCAGAACTTTGATGAAATGTGTTTTATGTGTGCTCGCAAAAGTGTTATTTGGCCCTTTTTTTCCTAGTGGACCGCGAGTTCTGCTCGATGACGCACTCGTTCCCTTTAGATGACGACTGTGCAGCTGCCATGCTCCTGGAGCCCCGGGTGGCTGTTGTCGCCTACAGCCCTTCCGGACAGGCGCACACTAGCGCACTGCTCCCGTTCCGCCGCAGCAGCCCATCTCCGACAAGGACGTGGCAGTGTCGAGCACGGCGCTCCATCGCACCAACTTCAAACCTGGCGCCGAAATGCACCCCAAGTACACTAGGAAAAAAGGGCCAAATAACACTTTTGCGAACACACATAAAACACATTTCGTCATAGTTTTCCACGCTGAGAACACAAAATAACACAAACCCGTAAACTTTGTACACTTTTGAGCACGTGCTATTTGGCCCTTTTTTTCCTAGTATACTTGGGGCGCATTTCAGCGCCAGCTTTGAAGTTGGTATGGTGGAACCCAGTACGTACTGGGAACATTACGGGAGAATTGTGGTCCTGAGCCAGCGGCGAATGCCTCAGTCGCGTTCCACCTTCCGTCCTGCATCTTCCCGTCTGTCGCTTGCGCTTCATTAGAAAGCAAGCGCTTCAGGCTGCCGACGCCTCATCAAACGGTCTTGTGATATACCAGTAGCAGACCTGGCCCTGCCACAAACGGTGCATGGGCTGGCTTCGTTCGGCACTACTACGGCACCGCAGTTCGGGTCATATCTTTAAACAACTATTGCGAAGAACGTATTTGTGCTTAGCCACCAAACACCTCCACATGCACGTGTTTACATTTCCGAATTGAAGTACGTGTTTTGTGCGGCAACGTATTACGTTATTGCATGTTTAAAACATGATTGTGGATTGTGGAACTCGCCACCCCAAGCCCACCAGCACCCCTTAACCCATGCGGGGAGCGGCGATCCCTTTGAACAATATTGACCGCATATTTCTTTGCAGAATTAGCGAATTGTGCAGACACAAGGCACAATAATCCTGTCCCACACACGCTCCTCTGACACCTACCGGCATGTGTGCCGTATCCACCAGACACCTATATGTGAGCGTAATGCATCCTCAAAGCACTAAGAAATGCGAACCCCTTTGTATTTATTTCCTACAATTGATGATGCTGGCATCAAACCATGTTTTCAAGACACATCCACAGCTTCGGCGCCGCTCTCTGTGGCGTGAGGCACCCGTCTTACGAATGAAAATCAGTCACAGAGACAGCACAATTCCTCCCTTGAACGAATCAGTGCCGAGCTATCATCCCGCTAAAACAATGAATCAATACACCCGGGACAATTCATTATTCATCCAACCCGGTCACGTGAATCTGGGTCCATATTCTCCCATTCTGCGATTCGCATGTCATTATACCAATGTGCCATTCGGTATGAGCACCGAACCGCAGCCGGTCGTACGGTCCCTCTCACCGATTTTGAATGGCAACCAACTTTTGTGCGAAGCTAATGCGTTTGGGAGGCAAAGCAAGTCATGAAACCCTGTCAATATTTTGGATTGAAGAGATTCTATTGGCGGTAGAAGACGATGTACTCGGGGTAGGCCTGGGCGTTGTCAAAAATCACCAGCTCGCTGGGACTACCTAAGTTGTTCGCCACGGAATCGGCGCCATCCGGTGGCCTTCTCAGCCCTGACGCTCCTTGCCCAATCCTACCCAGGGCCACGCGGCAAAGGAGCATGGCGTGCCCGGCGCCATTAGGTACCTGCAGCAGCAAAGATGCGATGTGTCATGGCCCACAGTGATGCCCAGAACTTGCTTTCCCTATCCGTCAATGCGCCGATCGGGAATTTGCATACCATGGATTTAACCACAACTGAATCCAATCATTCACAAACTGATCCATTCACCACCTTGGTTTAAACTCGATGAGGAGCTTCTTTCCAGCTCTCAATGGAGATAGATGTGTAAAACGAGTCCTCGGCAACGAGAAAACAGAAGAAGCCATCAGGACTGGTCTCTACGTTTGTGGCACCATTTTTGCCTTCACGCTTTTAAACGGAAAACCGCGTAAGACACAGAAGTGGCTAAACTTACGTAATTTGGGGCGCGTTTCAGACAACCGGGTTACGTGATGATGTCGCAAATATATATAGTGATCAGCCTTCCGGCCCATGCAGAATCTCTGATTGACGTAAGAAAACAAAGCACAGCGTGGAAAATGACGGTAAAACAGAAAGAGAATGAAAGGAGGCATGTACCAAAGCTCCTAACGTCATCACACCCCTGAGGGGAAAGCAAGAAACGCTATGCCCAAGTGCAGTGGTGATTTTCCCTGCCACCGAGCCGATTGTTCTTCACAGCCTCGATTCATATACTTCATTCGGCGCCCCTGAATTTCTTTGCCAAGCAGTCACATTGAATTCTGTGACATTTTGAACTAGTTATCACTTTTACCGTCCAAAATTAATTTTCTTCTATCCTAAAGACAAAATATTTGCAAGGAATGCCTCAATATTACAAAGCAAGTTCAAAATCGGAAAGGTTCTGCTCCAGAAACCCTTAAAAACCAATATTCCAAATAAAGGTGACACAAGACTTTGAGCGTTAGGATAAAGTACTTTATGTTCAATTTCGAACCCAAACACCGAGTTTTACTAGGCAAAAAGACGCTTGATACAAAGTACTGCCAAATCCTGAAATACTCAATGTTGTCCTCAAATTCTGAAAGTGTGCTCCAAAGCTAGAGTGCTCCAAGCAAGTTTGGGCGAAATTTGATTGAAATCTGATATAAGTACGATGGAGAAATGATACCCCAAAGTCATAAAGGGCAATTTATCTTGGACGGCGCAATTATATATAATAATCAACGTATGGTCGCAACGTTCACATAGTGGCTCGGTTTCTCACGGATGTAGCCAACGAATTCGAGATTCCTGCCAAGGCACCTCATAGTCACTGGAAGCAATTGTGTGGGTGTCAATGGCCCGTACCTGTGAGCATGATTTGTGCATTATGGAGGCTATGCATGACAAACTTGTCATCCTTCCAAAAACGCTTCTATCTCATCATTTAATCCGATCCTCGAGTGTTACATTCAAATTCGTTGTTCATTTCGGTCCTATCCAGACGTAATTTGTCTGGCCGACGATCCTGGAGGCTTACCCTAAGAGCAGCTGCTCCTCCAAGCCCGCCTTGCCTCATTGTGTAGTGGTGACTGGTGGCACTTAAGGGCGAAAAATATGTGCCCGCACCGAAAGACCCGGCGAGGCTGGAGACACGGAAGTCGAAGCCCTCTCTGAAACGCAAATTCAAGTTGATCGTTGTTTAAATTGAAATCCACGTACAGATGCGCAGGGAGATTCAAAGTGAATGATGAGATGCTCAAGCAGGATTGCGGCTGGGCGCAGTAGAGCATGTTTGAAGACTGCGGGAGCGACTGCGTGGAAGGCATTAAGGAAGTAATTGATACCATACTCGAACAGGTTGGGAGATGTGAATGCGCTAGTTTAGCGCATGTGTCAAGAGATGCAAAGATTATGATTGAACTCAAGGATCGAAACAAGGAAGCATATTGAAATGTTGTATGTCTGGTTGCAGCCTGGTGGCGCACTTGAAACAGGTTGAAGGAAAGGGGGGCACAAGGGTCGAGTTTGACTGCTCCTGAGCAAACTCAATGAGCACCACGGCAAGCGCAATGTGATTTTCGCCGCCCCTTGTCGGCTAATCTGTGTGCGCATTGATTATTAACTGCTGACAAAGGCCGTTTTGTAACTCAAGTCAAAATTCCGTTGCTTCAATTGCATTATTAAACACCGGTAAGAAAAGAACTCAACATACTCATTTCCGTAAGTGGTGCGTTCCCGATACACAGGTTATGGCAATTGGACACCATTCGAACACAAATCGCTGCCAATGGAGACTGCCACGAGAAAACACAACGAGATGTAACACAAGAAAGAAATCATGTTGCAATTCCACGCCGCCTCTGTCTGCTACCTGGTGATAATTTCCAGTGCCTGCAGGCTGGAGCCGTGCCACAGCAGCTGCTCGTTCACCGCCCTGGCGCCGGCGATGTCCTCGATCTCTCGACGCCGAGCGTAGTACTTGTCCCACATCCTCTGGTTCTGAACGCGCCGAACGCATACCACGGATGTGCGAGCTAAGCCGCCAGCTGCGAATCTGAGATAAACCAATTCACCTGTCAGGCAAACGCCAATCTGGCCACGGCCAGCAGCACTTGGATGCAGCAGCATGCCCTGCATGCCTCGCGGTAGCGCGTTTCAGCATTCCTCACGAGCAAGCTCACGCGGACCTTCCCGCCATTATTTTGCCGCAGTTTTGCCTAATGCCTAAAAGCATATAGACAGCATACAAGATAACAGACGGGTAGATGCGCTTGGACTGCGTGAACCACAGCATAGACAAACCAATGCCTTCAACATTGAGGCCATCTATTTATAGATGTGTATTGATTATTATCTACAAATGGATAAAGTATTCGCGCCACTTGAAGTGCCCAATATATGGCACCGATAGGCAATTTGAATCTATGGGATTGATAGAGAATTACACCGTGAAATGCACCCCTTGCCATTTTCGAAAGGTAGAATGGGGGTTTGATATTGTGTTGATTTTATTGGGGGATGTTCATGTCCTGCTTCTTGGCGCCTTTGTTCTAACAAGGAGCTACACACTGTCAAAGGAACAATAGAGCGCTCGCTCCAGCTCGATTCCAGGCAACTCATCGGTTTCACTAGGAAAAAAAGGGCCAAATAACACTTTTGCGAGCACACATAAAACACACTTTATCATAGTTTCACACGCCAAGAACACAAAAATAACACAAACCCGTAAACTCCGTACACGTTTGAACAGGTGTTATTTGGCCCTTTTTTTCCTAGTGTTTGGGCCCACCTCTCCAGGACCTTTTCCAGCTCTTCCGCCGATCCCCCGCCCCTCCGACCAATCACCGCGGCGGCTCCCCCATCGGCCAGGCACTCAATCTGAAAGGCCACCGCCTCGCTGACGTCGCCGTCGAATTCTCGGAGCGCAGCGACGGCGTCCTCGTGGCTCACCCCGCCATCCGTCATGACGGCGACCCCCTCGTCGAACTCCGCCGAGGCCGCGCGGGCGCCTTGCCCCTTCTTCCTGGGTACGCACCCTCAATTGCATGATTTTTTTAAGTTGAAATTAAAGGAATTTGAACGATACGAAATTGAAACGAAATTGAGTGAAATCGATCTTGATTTTAAAATAGATTTCGCACCTATTTTGCACCTGTCTGAAATGGCCTTGCGAAGTTAATGCGCAAAAGCGCCGGGCCTAGGCAAGGCGACCTCTTCTTGCAAAAAGGCTGACATTGCATAAGAGATTTCGGCACAAAGCAGCGCAGTCTTCTAGAGCATAACACTATCCCAGAGGAGGGCGCTTCGTTGCTGTAGGGCATTCTTCATAATGACAGAAATGAATCCCATTTAGGCACATGTTAAAACTCTCAACCAGTTAACATATTGAACATTTCTGTCTTGAATACAACACCGCTATTGCGGGAAGCTTGTCAATTCTCAATAATATCAAAACATGGATATGAACATGCACAAAGTTAATAAAGTGTGACAACAATGCAAAAGAATCCCTAGAACCCCAGTGTGATTCTCGCTTCGCTTGATGTAAAATTGAATTCTGCAATTGCTCTATTTCTGTGGCACTGAAATGGCTAAAAATTCCATGTTGCATTTGTTTAATACACTCATTGCATATCTTTATAGCTTTATTTAATACTCTTTCGCATTTTATTGCATAATTTCTCCGTCCATACTTAACTGTACTCCATGATTTTGGTGCCTTACTTCTCCATCATAGACATTACATTTCTCTGTGAAAATTTTTCCAAAGCTAATTCTACATTTTGGTAGCATACAGTCGAAATTTTAGGTCAATCTGTTACGTATTGCGGATTCGGCAGCACTTCGTAGCAAGGGTCATCCAGCTGAAAACCACCGGTCTTTCAGCATCCCTGCTGGAACGGCACTTGAAGTGCTTGAGTTTGAGAAGACTGGCTAGATGGATAAAACTTTGTCACTAAAAGGGAAAATCACTTGCTGGGTTGCGATGCATTGTGGATTGCACACAAGAGTTGGCAGATCGTGGCAAGCTGTGGGGTGTGGGCCAGGCTGCCAGCAAAAGCAACGATTCAAGCCTTAATCGAGGCAGATTGTCCAAGCAAATCTACTACACAACCGTGGAACGACATCTCGCACACACCCCTAGCTTGAATTCCTTGTATCCTAGGCTTGTCCGCTTGCTTTGTGTCCGCACGTCAAGTTCAACGATGGCCGAGATTTTGGGAATCATCAACACAGCGACGACGGCCTTCCACGATGGGGATCCAAGCACGCTCGAGCGTGTTTGGCAAGCGCTGTTCCACGTAAGGGACGCCGCCCTTCGCGACGAAGGCAGCAACGACTTGTCTTTGGCACACCTAGGACAGGAGTGCCCAGAGCCGTGCAGGTCTCTAGCGGATCCGGAATCAGCACGCACATTTTGGGACGAATTTCGGCCAATTTCGGAGGCCCTCCAGAGGGGTTGGGACTAAACTTTTTCCTTGAAAACTGGTAGTTGAAACCCAATTTTTCCAATTCTGATGTTCTTTTGTAAATTTAAGGTGTTCTTTGTAACTAAATTTGTTTCTCAAATAGAGGACCATTAATTCCGGATGGAGGAAGTATTTCGTACTGTACGTCCGAATGTCTCGAACACTGCGTCCTATCGCGAGTCCACAGTTTCCTCCTTCTTTTTCAGATGCTTAAGTATTTCGCTGAAAATATTTTCAAGTGTTCTTGACGCCACTTTCGCACGCACAGCGATTGCGCACCCATCATTATGACCGGCAGCTCTAAATGCGGCTGAGCCATCGTCTGCCTGTCCTGGTCACCAGGAATGAGGGCGCTGTCTCACCTGGAACTGTGAAAGCGACCAGTATCTGCCTCTTGGGAGGCTGACGCGGCGTCCCGCAAAGCTCCACAGTGCAGATCCGTGCGTCAAGAGGATTTCATGGTGAAAGGTCCTAAACTCAAGAATTTTCAAGAACTCAAGGCTCAACGGAATAGACGCTGATGTCCTTTTGCTTGAAGACCGCGAGCCCCGCCGCTCCTGGAGACTGAATATTTGGAAGGCGGTTTTAAACCACGGTGTTTTCTGGCGTTGGTATCCCTTGTTTACTAATTAGCGGTGTGAAAATGCCTCCTGCAAAGTACAGAACCTCCTGCCAGAACCTGCGGTAGCTCTCGTGTGGGCTACGTTCGATAACCCAGTTTCAGCTACAAATCTGTTCCTGCTCAAAGGGCTGCCCCGATTTGTTTTCTGCTTTTCATCGCTGGCTTTGAGCCAGTAGGTAGACCCAACGCGTCTACGGGAATGTCCATCCATATGTTTAATCTTAAGCTCGGGATGAGTGGTGGATTCCTGGGCTCACCAGGAGGGAGTGCTGACTGGTCATAGAGAACTCGCACTGGATCAGGGATTAACCTGGCAGAACAGGACCTTCAAACAGATTCCACAATTTTCTTTCACTGTGTCGTATGATCTTAATGTGAATTTTTGCAGGCAGATTCCATTTGGAATTATTCCAATTATTCAATTCCATCTGTTGTTCTAATTGGAATTATTGGAATTTTAAGAATTCTCGCAAGGACGGCTGTAATCACTGGGGACCAGTGGCCTGTAGTATCCATGATTCGCTGAGCGAATTTCGCTCTACATTGTCATCTTCAGTGCGTAAGATCGGCAGGCGCTCCCTGCACTCTGTGGCGCGCTTGAGCTTCATCACTTGTACAGTAATCCGCAGTTGCGCGCGCAAAATTATGCGGAAATATGGAAAAATCGGGATCGAGGGCAGGTATGGGTGAATGCAAAAATACTTATGCTTGAATGGTACAATGCGTACACTGAGCATATATGCGGAAACCCTGCTCGCAATTTATCATGTCCACGTCGATGTAAGGTTGTCAATGCTATCCATTACGTTAAATCATGCAGATTTTAGCAAGATTTGAATGCGTTCCATCGGATGTTTTTCCTTTCCAAATTATCCAATCTCACGCATCAAACATGGCGAAGGCGCTGCGCCCCCTTCCAGAGCAAATCGACCCCAAAATAGATCCACAAACTGAAAGTGTATCCCCACCGCGATTTCCTATCGCCAGCTCTTCGACGCAAAAATATTTGAATCGATGTAAGAATTCGAAACAGCAAG
This sequence comes from Ostreobium quekettii, assembly GCA_905146915.1. NCBI lineage: Eukaryota > Viridiplantae > Chlorophyta > Ulvophyceae > Bryopsidales > Ostreobiaceae > Ostreobium > Ostreobium quekettii. The sequence goes on from CAJHUC010001121.1 coordinate 57,437, forward strand.
CAGGAAAGATCAGAAGAAAAAGCAACCCCAATTCTCCGCTCACCTTCGCCGCCCCGGGTTCGTCTTCCTGCCCAGGCAGAGCCATCCACCGGGGGCCCATCCAGCTGCGCCCCCTTTCGCCTCATGGTGGCCTTGCCGGTCGGGCTTCACCGGCCTGCCGTCCTTGTAGATGTCGATGTACAGGACAGGCTGCTCGTTTGAGCACCGCCTGCTGGACCAGTACTTTGGGGTGGGGGCGTGTCCCTCCCTCTCCCGCGCCAATTGCGCCTCGAGGCGCAGTCGCTCCTGCTCCTTCGCGGCGGCTTCGGCATCCAGCGGGGCCTGAACGCACATCCGCCATATGGCATCAAGATGCGCCTTGCAGTGAAGTACGTGATATTGTATACTTTCATCTATGAATTGTGTATCATTCAATATGGCAAATATGATAGAGTGTGACAAAGGCCGCTTTCAGTATTAAAAAATCGGCTTCGTGTTGAAGAATATGATGATGTATGTGCGTAATTCAGTATGCATAGTTCAGCACAACTACTTCAATATGTTCAAACATGTGCAATTCGGCATGCATCTTTCTATATACATTGAATCACCGTCAAGATCCAATTTCTGCGGGGATAGGCTCGCGTCAGCAGAGAACGTCGACGAACGCCCACTGAGATTGATCACAACTCCCCGATACTTTTCAAGTACAGGCACGAATTCCATCAAGGACATGAAGGCATGGGAGTTAATTTACCGCTTAGAACATTCTGGGGTTTAGGGTTTTAGGGCCTACGCATCCCCAACCACCAAGCTTGCTAGTTACAGCTATTACCGCGTGGCAGTGGCTTTTACGTTTTGAGGCGTGAAACCTGGCAAATGCGTGAAAACGGGCCTGCGCACACAAACACAGTACTTAAAGACTCGGAGAATCCGCGGAATGGCATCCAGACGCGCTGGAGTGGGCATAAAACGACCACTTGTCGATGGCGTCGTCAACGTTGCGGAGGGCGAGGCGGAAGCTTCGCTGCAGGTGCTCAATGGGATGGAGGACCGTTCATTGCTTCAAACAGCGATCAGTTCCAAGCAATTTTTTTGATACATGATCGCGCAACTTGGGTGTGTCGACGAGCTGCGAAATGCCAGCGACCTTCGCGCTCACTTCATGACCTTCAATGTGGAAGCATAGTTACCGGATAGACCCAGGTTTGAGCTGGTTTGGATCATGCAATAGGAAAAAAGGGGCCAAATAACACGTGTTCAAACATGTACAAAGTTCACGGGTTTGTGTTAATAACACAATAATAATAACAATAATATTGTTGTGTTCTTAGCGCGCAGAACTTTGATGAAATGTGTTTTATGTGTGTTCGCAAAAGTGTTATTTGGCCCTTTTTCCTGGTGATGGGAAGTTCGGGCGGAAGACTGAGGCCGTGATCAGGCGCTCTGGGTAGAAGTAGCGTAAGCCGTGGATGACGATATCATGTTGTTTGGGTGGCGCTGTGAATAAAACATGATGCGGGTTTGAAAAATTGATGATTACAGTCAAGAAATTTTGAAAAAATTGGCACGTCTTCCAAAACTATAACAATAAGTATACAGAGCATATTTGCAGATATAATGGTTATATTACAGCCATATATGTAAAGGAAGTTATCACTCTGCAGCAGGCTTGGTATTTACATTGCAACAACTTCCTATTTACAGCTATTTATGGGCAAAATAGTTTTCTGTGTATTCGCGCGTAAAAAGTCAAAAAAATGCGTCAAAACGGGCCCTATGAACTTAAAGATAGTACATACCGAGTCGGGGGATTGCAGATAAAGGTGCTGAAATGTGATAAAGACTGCCTTTCTCTCGACGACGTCCTTGCCCTTGCCGTATGTGAGGTGAGCATTGTGTTGCCGATGCCCGAGAGCTTGGATAACTTACCATTGTTTGGTACATCATCACGTATTCTGGGCATGTCTAGGAGCCGTAAATATGCGCAAATATGGATTTAAAAATAATCATTTCTCTTATTTGTGCATTTTTGAATGTAGAAAGATAAACACATAAATGGAGCCGTAAACATAAAGACAAGTCCTGCTCTGTAGCAATGTCCAAACTGGGCAGTCAACTTGTTGCATAGCAGAGCTGGCTTGTGAGTTCTATTCTTATTTTAGACAATGAATATTATCGACGCGCATATTCTTATGTTCATGCAACGCAAGTTGGTGCTCAATTTAAATTTTGATCGTTTCGAGTCACGTGGACGCATATTCTTCTAAATGCTTCACATTAAGGCGGCGCCAATGAGCGTGAATGCAGCAGTAACAATGAGCACACTAGAAGATTTTGCCATGTGATGCAATTTCTATTGAACAGCTTCCTAATGTATGGTCTGATATTTGGATAGGCTTCATACCTCCAGTGTATAAATTATCCTACAATCGTGTTTGGCCGCATGTTCCCTCGTGATGACGCTTGGTAGTTTCCATCGATTCTTCCCATGCACTGACAATGTGCTACCCATAAGCATGTATTTCGTGGGGAAATGATATGCACAAGAGCGCATGAAGCATATAAGCACCTTGGGCAGACACGCAGTTCGCGGGTAGATCATTCAACAGGGGACCTGACCATTCTCGCTGTAAAACGACACGAAATGCATCTCATTGCGAACTTCGTGGTTATGTGAAGCAGAATCATCCATTGCGAAGATACTAAAGCCAAGAAAATCCGCACCTTTGTGACCTTGGCTTCTTCTTGAACAGCCAAGACACGCTGATCCGCCTGAGCCGCCGCCGCCCTTTCTACACGCACCCTCTCCTGTTCATCCACAAATAAAGTATCCCAAACCAGCAATCAAGAATAACTCCTAGGCACTTGGTATAACAGATACTTGCTTATATTAAAGAACGCAATGCTTAATGCATGGAATGCATTTCAGTATGTCGTAAACGCCACAGATTTGTATGCGCAATGCGCAGAAAACTGCATGTTTACTTCCAAACCAGGTGCGTAGTTCATTGCGAGAAATACACAAGTCCAGCGTGTGGAGAATGTGGGTAGGCATGTTTCCTCATATTTTACACAACACCCAGAAAATTTCACTGGCAGAGTGCGACATGTTCCTGAAACTTAAATTACCATAAAAACTTGAAATTTTGAAAACGATATGTTGCAGAAACACGAGATGCTGGCAAAGGCCTTGGGAGAATGCGTGGTCAAGGCCACTCGAGTTTTCCCTTCTGGGAAAGCGGTTTACATCAGCCGCATAGAATTTTACTCATAAACAATTTTCGAACATTTAGAAGTGCTTCCGAAGCAGCTGTTAAGAACTGATATGAAACAAATGAATATAAATGAAAGCAACACAGTTCTCGCAAAAAAACATAAAAGAGCTGCGCGAATGCGAAGTTGCTTAGCAGTGCCACGATGGACTCCGCCGCTATGTACATGGGTCGTCATTTTCCTAACCAAATGAACTCAATGCACCTCAACCGAAACAACATTTTGCAGTGCCGGTTGCGATGTGATTTTGCACTGAGTGGCGCCACGACAGTAATTGTGATGACGTGAAAGCAGTTGCGGTGAATCCTATAAGTATCAAATGGTATCGCAGATTCTGCAATGCAGAAGCGATATTCTCTGCTGGTGGCAATTCATGAACAATACATCCACCAAACACAAAAAAACATCGAAATTGTTGCAAAAGCGTGCTTTGTAAAATGGCAACTACTGACATTTGTCTCGAAAGCCACACCTCAGCTGCCCGGGCCTGCCTCTCGGCCTCCCTGCACCTCTGGTTCGCCAGATCCTGAGCCATGGTCTTCTCCGCCTCGGCCCTAATCTGCGCACCCGCAATGTTAAGTTTAATATGTTTGCGTCAGTATTTCATGCCCTGAAAGGCGAAAATGCTATATATCGCAAATCATTTTCATTGCTCAGAAATAATTAGATGGACGAGGTTCCATTATTATTTCCATGTGGAATCAAGCCATCGTTCATACAATCAATGCTTAACAATTTATATTCAGAGTGATACAAGGATTGGTATTCTTAGCTCTTTTCTGTGCCGCCATTTCATGGAAATATGTTGTAGTGCAACAGGTCTCTTGATAGCTTTTATAGTTTCAGGCCGTCTCGTCATGCCAAGGGCGCACAAGTGATAGGGCACCACCTGGAGGATGCATCTGAATGTGTGTCGATGAAGTTAGTAAAGGCTGAATGCGGACATCCATTTCGCTGATGAATATGCATCAATAATATGATCATGTGCGCAGAAGGAGCGTAGAAGATTTTTGTGGCATATTTTATATGTGATTGACATTAGTAGTCAATGAAACCTAATATCGACAGATACTTTCTGGAGAACATGTCCACAAGATCTCCTGTTAATCTAAATGTTTTCAATGAAAGCTCTTCATTCTGTCATGTGTAAATGATGCACACTGTGTTCCAGAACAATTTCATCAACATCAAGGCGGAATCAACACAATTGCGATATCCTCGCTCATGGTGAAGCAGTACCACTGCGTACATAACACTATTTACAACAGCGTGTAGGCGCAATCCGGAATGTGCATTGACAGGACGGAAACCATACCTCAGCAAGCCTTGCTCGTTCTTGGGCCTCTCTGCATCGTCTGTCTGCCATTCCCTCGGCCATTGCCTTTTCTTTACGTGCCCTTCTGAGCTGCGTGGCAGCGCAGCAAATGGAAGTTGGATGTGCAATTGCACAAATATATGCAAATATTCGCAGGTACATATAATGTGCGTCATTTGAACATAGTTGCAAGATTTCCGAAGACATCTTTGTAAAGAGTGATCAGGGAATCGCCCGAATCAGACAGTTAGATCAGGTACTGTACATTACTTTTCACAAGAAAAAATGCAAAGTCGCTATGTATTTTAATTACAATATGTGGGAATGTACTGGTTATTTTTTGATGGTCATTTGTAGGCAATGCCGAACCCTTCTATCCTCTAATGAAGCTTCCCTGGCGATTATTGTTATGAGTAAAAGGCAAATGACAAATCTGCAATAGAGCTATCGCCCTCGCCGACAAGCTGCAACATACCATGCCTGTGCGAATGCTTTCCGATTGTGTTTCCGAATGCAGATGCAACAGAGAGCGCGCATCGCTGATGCAAGCGTGGTCATGATATTACACTCAGAAAACAACTGTGCGACGCACTTTAGCACTACTCCACAGCGTTGCCACCGCCACACTCCAAACCAGGCCTGGTCTTGATGGTGCAAACACTGAGCATTTACGTTTAAGGATAGTGCTTACGTTTTTGCGCATAAAGGCGCGCTGAAATACATAAATTTTGACCTGCTGTACATAAATAAAGTACATGCAGACTCAAGAAGCCTGCCCAGTGGCAGCCAGACGCGCTGGAGTGGGCAGTAAACGACTTCTTGGTCGGCAACGTCTTTGCCCTATTGTTATTATTATATTATATACCATATTGCGGGTTCTCGAGGGGCGGAGGACTGAGCTCTGTATGCGAGTTCATCATGTAACGTGGGTGCAGTAAATATAGCCGCAAAATAGCCTCTCTTGCATTTTTGCAGTTTTGCGCATAAGAACGTGAAAGCAAAAATAAAACGCAAAACGCAAACGCAAAGACCAAGGCTGGTCCAAAAACATTTCTGCCACAGCTAATATGTTGCAATAACGTACTTACCAGGTATTAGTAGGCGTGTATTGGACCCCCCAAATGAATGGTGGATACTAAGAGTGGGTCATGGATACTAACAATCCAAGGAGTGACAAAGAAAATTTTTGGAATATACATTATGATCATGGTGAACACATTTCTAGACATAAATAAACTCGTCTAACTCATCTAAGTCATCTAATTACCCGTCAAAGTACAGTACAGTGTCCAATGCCCCAAAAATGGGCTTGAAATAACAACACCATATTATTAGCAACAATACTATTGCTGAAAGTTGTCAGCCTCTTCACAGGAGCTAGCGGTCTGAACTTGGGGCTCCAGGCACCAGTAAAAAGCAGGCCAGATGACACAGTCCTGATACGGTCCGCTCAAAATCCAATTGTGTATTTTTGGCACATGTCAACACATATGATACACACATTGGCACAGTTTTAACCGTGCATCCTAGGAAACCGCGTAGTCTACACAGTTGTTTGAGGGTACTCGGTTGAAACTGTGTCAATGTGTGTACAAGTTGTGTACTTTTGGGACCACATTTGCCGAAAGTACACAGCTGGATTTTGAGCAGACCGTGTCAGGACTGTGTCATCTGGCCTGCTTTTTCCTAGTGAGGTGGGGGCGACTTGCGATGGGGATAGCAGGGGCTCCTTGGACTGCTCGAGGCGCGTTTGCCTCCACCATGCGAAAAATGAGGACCGACATGGCCCGTAAAATGCGGCAGAGGCAAGGCAGGGCTCGTCCACAATTCGAACAACTGCCAGGCCACAAACCCATGGGTATGTTGTGTGATTGGCCCAGCGTAGATGCCATCAGCTATCTAAGCCGGCATCAGACCGACAAAGCGCTGGGGGCCAAGTTCATCGTCGCGGCGCGGCGCCCCCGGCTAGTCTAATCGAGTTTGTGAGGTGCTGTCTCACAACGGCGGCCGCCCAGAACAGCGCCGTCGCTTGCCCGTTCTTGGCGCTGGGCCTTGGGGCGCCGCGAGCTGACGTCACCAGAGCCCGCTCTGGCCGGCAGGGGAGTAGGTTGGCTCAATCTAGAAGTCAGAGCGGCTTTGATTTCTTGATCGCTGGTTGGATTGGGCCTAGTGGCGTCGGTCCTCGCCCAGATATCATGTGCTAAAAACACCAACGGAATCCAGTCGACCCCGCGGCCTTCAACGGGCCTCCTGCCAAATTCTCCCTCAACGGCATCCACGCCGACCCGATCGTCATCATCGACGTGGGAATCGCAGGGAACGCGGTTTGGCCCAGACTGGGCAACGCAGCCCAAAACCAGCCACCGACGTCCCTTGGCACTATCCGCGCCTTCCCTCGTTTCTGTTTTGCTGAGGTTTGGGTTGCATACTGACACCGGGTAATGGATACTAACGTGGTTTCAACCCCAAAGAAGGGGGTGGATACCAATACCGGGTGAATACGGCACATACCATTTGGAACTTTCCCCAGTGATTTAAGAATTGTTGGTTTTTGGGACTAACAAGCTTGCCTTTTCAGCAGCAAGGCTCTCCTTTCCGCACCAGTGCGTAATCATCAATTCAGAACAAACTCACGCGGACTTTAACTTGAAGCAAGTGCTGATGACAAGTCAACAAATTTGAACTCCACAGTATTCAACACTGGGCAAACGGGCATCCTTTGGCCAATGTGCTGAACCACTGGGCCTTTTGTGGCAATTGCATCACCATTTTGGGAATACATTAATCTTATTTCTGTATGTTGAGCCCTCAACAAACGGTTCCATTACCCCACCACCCCCCTCCCTCTGACGTCAGTTCCCGCAAGCAACCAACACCAATGACTATTGTACAATCAACTTTCCTACATCTACAAAGTGACAGGACTTGATGCAATATTGTGGCTGTATTACCATGGAGGCCATGCCCAGCAAAATCGATGTCGATATTCAAGAGCCTTGGTGTGGGCGCCGGCGCTGCGTCTATGCTGACAAACTGCCCTTGCCGCAGAGCCACGGCAATAACGCCATAGTTGTTTGGCGTTGCATAACCGATGCTGCACACGCAATGTTGCATCACTTCTACCCAAATTACTGGTGTACTTCAATGTAAACTGTCAGGAGTACTGCCCCACTTCAGAGTATGATACTGGAAGGTGGCTCACCTCCGCCTCCCGGCGGCGCCTGGCCGCCTTCGCCTCCCTGGCCTCATTCTCCGCGACCACCCGCCTGATCTGGGCGTCCAGACTGGCAGCGTCCTCCGCGCCCGGATAGGCCCGCGGTGTGGACGCCCCGCCACCGTGGCGACGGGCGGCGGCTTGCGGCGGATCGGCGATCTCCGCATCCAGCGAAGCCTTGACCTTGTCTGCCAAAGCAATCTGCGCGGTGAGGGACACGTCAGCGCGCGGGTTGAGCGGACGTAAGATGCCGCGTTCTGAGGGCTCGTCTGCCGCCAGGTAGAACTGTCCAGCATTCGCTTTTTTGGGATAACAACGTGATAAATGTATACTCTGATCTGTGGTTCGATGGACGAGGGCAGCACCCTAACTTGGGATTGCGGTGCAGCTTTTTTTTGTAGCTCTGGTGTAGCTTCCATCGTGTAGTTTCGGAAAGGAGTTCTGGCAGGTTTGGTCGTGTCACCGTGCCCTTGAAGAAGGTGCCGGTCTGGGTGACGGTTTGACCTGACCTATTTGGCGAGTGCATTAAATTCGAGCGGATCAAGCGGGGGAGAAGGTGCTGTGGCTGGTGGGAATGGCGAAGATGGCATGGAAGCCTTCTGCATGTGCTGATGCAGCAGGACACCAGACGCATTGACACAGGTGGTTAAGCAGGTGCAGCCCAGCAATCATGGGCATTGGGGAACAGGCAGTTGGACAAGCAGAAATGGACAGAGAGTTCTGTAGGTGTCCAGGATTGCCACATCTTGCTACCAGCCATCTTGTGGAACTCCGACATACGAGCGCACAGATCTGCACACCATCAATTTGTCCACTTCTGGCATTCTGCCACAAGCACCAATTTGACCTTCCGATGTTTGATTGATGTTAGTGTCAGTGCAACTGCAAGCAGTTAATTTAATTTACATCGCTTTTGGTCTTCCCTGGATTGTTCATTGTGTGAGTACCACCCTCTTCCCTTGTGCTCCCTCTCAGGAGGAAAAGAAAGTGACAGCTTCTGCTGAGGTGTCCCCCATGCAAGACCTGCTTCTCTTCTGCAACAAGCGATGGCAGTGATGCCCCACAGCATTGCCCAAAGGCAACGTCGACACAACAGGGACGGACTGCAAAGTGTGAGAGGGCCCTTGAAAGTTCAAACATTCGAAGGGGCCCATCGCAGTAACAGATGCCTGGCAGCTGTGGACTATCCAGGGTGTTCTTCCTGCAAGGGTGATAGGCAGGAGGTCACATGACCTCCCCTTACAGGATGAGAACTGAGCAGTACAGGAATTCAATCCCTCACGAACGCCATACCAAGGCCCGCAGCTTCCTTCCGAGTGCATCAAAATCATCATCCATTGTGCCGTTGTGATGGCGCTCTCTGTGGTCCCCCACCCGGCCGTCAGTCCAGTGATGCATGCGGTCCTGGACCCGGTCAGCCAAATGGCTGTCAACGGGGTCAACGTGGCAGGCATCTCGCTGCACGTCCGTGTGGTTCTCTCCACTGTTTTCGGAAGAGGCACGCTCAACGGGTCCCTCCTTGCCTTCGGTCGGGCCTTCTTCTGCCGATGCTGCTGCAAGCGCAACACAGCCAGCAGCACGCTCAGCAGCCAGCAGCCAGTGCTCTCTCCCACGAAACATGAACCCTCAGGCCCCCGAGACGACAACATGTTCCCAAGCACCTTGAAATTCCTGCGCCGCTCTATGCCAAACGAAGGTGAATAGATGTCACTATGAGCCCCCTTCCACCTTGCAGGCGGCGTGATGTGACCGGCATCCCTCCAGCGCCCGGCTGTTCCCCATGGACCCAGCTCGGCAAACCGCCCGTTACACACAGTGGAAAAGCTTAAGAGAAGGAGACAAGGCCAAACCGTTCCTGGCAACGCGTCCAGCTGGGCGACATTCATCATCATCATCAGCGGCTGAACGTTCAAACGACCCCAGGCATGGCGGACGCCCTCCGGAGCACGTGCGAGTATTCCGCACTGCCCTCAAGAGCCGGTCCCATGCTGGCCACGCTGCCCCTAGGGTTGCTCTTCATCCCCTCCGCGCGGCGTCTCGAATATTCTGCACCGATCGCCGTCAGGTTTGGGAGCGCGGCGCGGCAGCTCAAGGGACCTCATTGTCTCGGGCGGCAATCAATGTGCCCAGCCGCCGTTGATCGACTATTCGCCGGCCCCTCGCCAATTGTTCAACCCACGATACTCGGGCAACGGGCTGAAACGCGCAGATTTCTAGCTTCCCTCGGCACTCACCCCCCTTGGACTGTCTAGCGCCCATGCTACTGGAGCCCACGGCGGCCGTTGTCGCCTACAAGCCTTCGGGTTTCGTACACATTAGTGCACTGCTCCCGTTCCGCAGCAGCCCATCGCCGGCAACGACGCAGCCGTGTCGAGCAAGGCGTTCCACCATACCTCCTTCGAAGCTGGCGCTGAAGTAGACCCAAGTACGGAACATCGCGCGAGAATTGTGGCCCTCAACCAGGGGCGAATGCGCCTTCCACCTTCCCCTCTGCATCTTCCCGTCCGCGACTTGCCCTCTTTGGAAATGATGCATGTCAGGCTGCCCGCGCCGCATTAAGCGGCCTTGTTAGACATAACCAGAAAGGCCCCGGCCTTGCCACAAACGAGTACAGGCTGGCTTCATTTGGTATCAGCAGCAGTTTGCAACACCAACGACCGTCCACAGTCAACTGAATCCCCAACAAGCTTGCTATTTGTGACTACGGCACCACAATTGGGGTCGTGTTCTTGCGAATATACGCAAACACCTTTGTGCTTAGCCCCCAGACGCCTCTATTTGCGCATTCTTACGTCGCCGCAATATATTGCGCACAAGTACACAATATATCTTGTGCAACCACGTATACAGCGGTAAATGGGGTGTGCAGAACGCCTCACCAAGGCCCCAAGTACCCATTAACGCATGCAGAGGGCGATGATCTCTTCGAGCATGCGTGAATACGTTAGTAGTAATAGATAAAAGCAGGCCATATGACACGGTCAGATTTTGCCCAGACCGTGCCACCTGGCCTGTTGTTTAATAGTGTAACTCCACATTATAGAAACCTGCTTACGACCGAGCAACGGGGCTCCAGCAAAAGTGTTCTGCATTAAAAGAAGCAACTGCTGGCAATCAACAGGTTGCCGATGGCGTTTGTGGCATGGTGCACCTGCGGCAATGTGCGCGCACAGCAGCCCTGTCAACTGCAGGACAAAAAGCAGGGACATAGCATAGGGAGTAGTGGCTCCCGTATTTCCCTGCTGCTGCAACGCGATGCTCGTGTAGGAAGCTATCAGTCATCGTCAATCGGTCGTTTCAATGGAAGATATGCAGTACAATTTGATTGTTCGAGCAAACTTGTGTCTACTCATTACTTCCAAAAGCAAGACTTTCCAGAAAAGAACATGTAAATTTGGCCATTGTTGAGGCTCTATCTGCATTGAAGCGTTGCTGGACTGCTGAATATCGTGGACTAGCCATCTAGATCGCGTTCGAGCTTCTTCCAGTGTGTAAAGCCAGCGTTTGTTCATTATTACTATTCAGGAAAGGTGCACAAGATTTCATCGAAATTCATCATTTGGATACTGCTTTGCCTGGTGGATGGGGCGACATCGCGGCCCTGTCCAATTGGCAAAACGGCACCAAGCAGGGTGCGGCTGGAACACATGGACGGGAGCGGGGCAAGCTTGACTTGAGTCAACACCGAAAATCCTATGTGCACGAATATTGCATGATTGGATGTTATCCATGCTGCGCGCAGTTCCACTAGGGAAAAAATGTCCGAATAACACTTTTGCGAAAACACCTAAAACACATTTCATCAAAGTTCTGCACGCTGAGAACACAAAAATAACACAAACCCGTAAACTTTGTACACATTTGAACACGTGTTATTTGGCCCTTTTTTCCCCAGTTTTCGAGAGGTTACGCTTTCTGGCGCTCCCGATGCTCAAACGGCACGCCCCCAGGTCGTTGTTCTTTCCCGACATAAAATGCGTGTTGGAACATCCGCAAGTCTGCCTTGGCGCGTTGACGGTTGGCGGATGCCCACAGTTCTAGAGCCCCTAGATCTAGGAGCGCGCACATTGGACTTGTTCTTTTTTTTGGTTTGAGGGGTGAGTTTCGGATCTTCGAAAACTGGTGATCTTGTCAATGTGCTCTTGGCTTGTGTCAGGTGGTTGAGAATTCACAACAACTCTACATGATCGACGTGAACGGGAGTTTTCCATGTGGTTTACAGCACGGATGCATTCTCTTTCCCAGCGCAGCGTGATTCAAGAACATGATCAGATTTTGCAAGGTGGCCAATGTCACCACCGCATTTGGCGGAAAAGTGCTCCACCAGAAGCATCGGATCACGCTGATCCCATCGGTGTGCACTGCTGGCCGTGCACGGCTGCTCGAGGGTTGACATGGATCCACACAGTTGACAAAGACTTGGCATTGGATCTGCGGCGAAATAAGGGATGAAACATTGACCTTGTTGTTGTGGTGCATACATGACTTCTGAGTATTTCATTCATTTCCGTTAATTGCGAATTGCTGTGCACGCGTGTACACATAAGCCATTGACGCTTGTAATTTCAACATCGAGGGCTGTTCCGGCCCCCTGGATTCTGGTGGAAGTGCCAAGGCCTCCTGCACTCAAGTCGATGGCGCCTGTGCCCCTTCCTCGAGCCACCGAACCCTGCCGCGCAGGAACCTTGGCAGACAAAGTTGTGTTGGGTGCGTATTTAATTTGATGCAGATGAGACATTACTTTTGTCTCAGGCTGGTGATGTTGATATGATTGAATTTAAGGAGATTGGTGCGTTGGCCTTGATGTTTGACGTGGCTGGAATCTCGCCTTTTTGTGCTTGACAGCATCTGTAGATCTTGAGGACATCAGAAAAGGCGAACAGATCTTGTATGAAATGGCTGGTCGTGTGAACGGGGCTGCTCCGAGCGGGTTGCTTGGAGCGAGTTTTGATGGACTTGCCATGCGTGTCACGAGTCCAGACGGCTCCGAATCGACAGCATAACGTCGCGCCCGTTACAAGTTGGGACAAAAGAAAACACCTCCAGCTCAGCAGCAACCACGGGCTCGGGGACCAGTCCGACGTGCGAATCCCACACCCCCAATTAGCGGCGTCTGGTACTTATGGGCACTGGAGTCGCCCACGAGCTTGACAGAAGGGATGTGGTGGCCCGCTTGCGTGTCCCGTTGGCGGGCTGCCCGCGAGAGCGGCCGGCGGGAACGGAGCGCCTCGAAGGCGGGGCGCGAGAGCGGCCGCTCTCAAGCGGGCCGGATCGGCAGAGCGGGGTTCGGGATGCCCTTGGTGGCAGCCCCCGGTGGTGAGTGGCCCGGTTTCCAAGACGCCCACGGCAGGAGGATTCTCCAAGCCGCGACTGGCGGGGGGGCGTCGCGGCGCTTCTCGCAAGCACGTGCGGCGCCGATCGCAAACTGGACCCAAGCTTCGAAACTCGGAATCGATGCTCGCAAAGCGCACTTCCCCTTGGGTCCCCATCGCCCTGAGACCGGAACCCCCATCCCGGATGCCATGCACCGCGCATCCCGGCCGGCCGAGTTCCGGCCATCGGCACCCGGGCGCCTTCGCCACCCGAACCGAGGGCCCTCGCGTTGCCGGGCGAGACCGTCCGCGTCGATCAAACGGGATCCCATCCCCCCCGCCCGCCCTCCGGCCGGCTGTCGGACTTAGGGGGCCAGCAGCAGCCGCCCAGCTTCCGCACCCGGGCCTGCGCTGGCCGCGGGGCCTGCCACCTTGGCCGCCGCGGCTCGCCTTTAACGAGAGGCCGCAGTGGAGCGGCGGGTCGCGGTCGCCGCAGTCAAACAAGCGTAGGTCAGCGCGTGGGCCAGCGCGCCTAACCGCGGGCCGGCCCCAGCCGATCCCCTGTGGAGGTCCGGGGGGCCGAGCGGATCGGGGAGGCGCCGGAGGCTTACGTTGGGCTCGAGCCGCGGCGGGCCGCGTCCGGAGTTCATGGTACTCGCATGCGGCGTTTCGCCACGCGGGGGGTCGTAAATGCACACGCGAAGCGCCGCGAGAACGCGAGGCGGATGGGCGCGATCGGCTGCGGATGGGTAGGGGCGGGCGCGGGGAGCATCGCATTGGGCCGTTTCTAGAGCGCTGTGCAAGACGCCAACCGGGACCCCGCTCCCCCCACCCCACCCTCCCCACACCTTCGTTCAATCGCTTTTCGCTGTGCATGTGGGCTCATGTGGATCGGTTCTCGTCTTACGGATTGCCTGCTGCAGCAGCGCGGGCCCGTGGGCGCCTGGCGCGATCGGGACGTCTTGGATCCCGCTGCCGGGGCCGCCAAGCCGACCGGGCAGTGCCGGCGCCACTGGCTGGCATCCGAGCTGCAGCGGGAGGATTCGGACCGCCCAGGATCACCCTCCGGAGGCGACGGCGGCCAGTGGCGGGGACGGATGGTACTGGAGCGCGCGGCGGCGGGCGCGGACGTCCTGCGCTTCGACTACGATGAGTGGGCCTCCCAGTCGTCGGAGGTGCGGGAGGAGTGGGAGAATCGGCGCAAGATTTCCTGTCTTGGGGTTGCGAAAAGGCTGTGCTTTCGAAGCCGCGGTGCGCCCAAACATGTGTGGCACAGTGGCGAGCATGTCCGTTGGCAGAGTCGAGGACGCAGCATGCACCCCCCACATCGGATCCCCGCACGGCTGAGACGAGGGAAGGCAGGGATGGCCTTTGGCCGACGGAACTGTCCTGAAGGGGATGTTTTGGGGTTTAGATCCGGATTGGCATCTGGGCGCAGCGGTTTGTGGATCGGCCGTCGGGGCTGGTCGGCGCGAACGGCCGCGCCGCGTGGCCGGTGAGCCGTTGGAGCCGTTGGACTTGTGCGGCGGCTGCTCGAGTGCAGGAGGGCGCTTCAGTGCATCGAGGCAGTTCGGCTTTGCGATTCCCCATCTCGAGCCGCCGGCGATCGCCGGTGGGGGGTACCGCGCATGGTGTTCGTCTCTACCTGCGCTGGCTGCCGCGAGCTTGAGCGTCCTGGGGGTTTTGCTGTTCCAAGGGGGCGTTACATGGGAAGCCGAGAGGCCCTGTGAAGGACTTTTGCGGGCTTGTGGACCGAGCACCCCCCCGGCCTGTTTGCGCAGGCTTGTGCGGGATGCGCTCTGGCTCGGGAGGCCACGGTTTACAGCCATCAGGGCTCAGGGCGCTACCCGGGCGCTCTTCGCCCTTGCGTGACCTCGGTGCGAAAGGACTTGTTGCTTCTGCTGTCCAATATCTTGTTTCTTCTGACACTAAGAGAGGGAAGTGAGGCTCATGACCGCGCTGTGGTTGAGGAGTTGGCATCTTGCACGACCTGTCCACACACCTGGCACAGCGGCGGTTCTGGTGTTTGTGTTCACCGCTCACAAACGCCTACCCCTCGATCCATTCCACAAGGCATGTTGTGAAGCTTTTCTACCCGCAGCGTATTCCACCCCATTTGTATTGAAACCCCTGGCCAGATGACTGGCGAGCAACAGCAGCAAGGAGCACAGCGGGACGGCTGGGGGCTAGGTGGTCACTAAATGCGACCCCAGGCCGTGCGCACCCCCTCTGGTGGTCGCAAACATGCTTCAGAACATTGCGTTTGCAATAATTGCCTGGCTCTGCAGCTTGGTGAGCGCACCCTGTCATGTTGTGACAAATATACAACCAGTGGATTTGACGCCTGCTCTCCAGGCACACCGCCATCAGCGCCCCATCCCCAAGACTGACCTCGTGTGCTGGCTTTGCTTCTCCCCTGGATGCACAGGATTCTGTCCCAGACCACGCCAGTGATTCCTCCGATGTGGGTTTAGCTAGCCCCACTTTGAGGGAAACTCCAGCGCCCCTGCAGTCCTACCAGAGCTTCCGCAGGAGCGCCTACCTCGACGCCCAGCTGAAGAGCGCACTTGCGCACCAGGCACACATGGTTGCCCGGGCGGCAGAGCGCTGCCAGGAGGCTGAGGAGAGGGCCAGGGGAGCTGAGGTGAACGTGGCCCTCCATCTGCAAGAACACTACTTAAAACTAACTTGTGGTCATGTACTTGGGGATCACCAGTGGTGGTGCACTCGTCTTGTGCTTTGCTATGAGCAACCTGCCCAATGTGTTCAAGCTGTTTGTGAAACCCATGTGCGAGACATGCTTGCAGGCTAAACATTGAAACGTGTCTGTAAGCACACTTTGTATGACCCATTAGGATGTGTGTGCTAGACCTAACTGCCGGGGCTGGGTCACAAGAGCTAATCGCAGAATTGAACTGGTGCAGTTTCTGGAGATGGTCCATTCCATGGGTTCATCTAATCCATTCCATGGGGTCATCTGTAGTTCACCTGGGATGTGCAGGGCAGCCACTGTCATTTTGCTCACACATGTCACTGATGACAAATTGCACTGTAGACACAGTTGAGTTTAACACATTTTGGCACATTCAAAGACATTTTGCACTGGCACATGATTTTGTAGTGTACAATATATACTAATTCAACGCATACATTATGTTATTGCCTCACAATTCCCATGTTATTATTATGCATTTGTGATATATAAACTTGATTGGCACTGCGGACACACAATTCCAACAGGTTTGGCACAGTGGACAGCACCTTGCGAAAAGCTGCAAAGCTTCTGCAGTGGAGTGTAATTGGCATCCATGTGGTGCTCAGGCTCAGTTGGAGGTCATATCTGAGTCGTTTTTAGATAGGATAAAGGAACTGGAGGCAGAGCTGACAAAGGGGCAAAGGGGCTGTGCATGCATCGCCTCGATGCCAACGTACTGGGCGCCAAGGAAGTATTCCAGACGGCAGCCCGTGCACTACATCGACCTGTACAGGCAAGATGGGCCACCTTGTTGCCTGTGTGCTCCCTGCTCATTTCTTGGGACTGACTGGTCACCTTCAGCCGCACTATGCCAGTTGCAAACTGCCTTCCCACACTCTGGGGTGTGAAACACATGCATGTGGGCTGCGAACATGCATGCCATCACCTGAGAAGTGCATGGATTGTTGGCCAGGTGCTATTCGCAACCCTGGGAGCCAAGGAATGTGTGCTTATCAATGGACAAGGGCATGCAGAGTATTTGTGGTAGTGATAGAGTGAGTGGAACATGTCATACAAAGGGCCACCCTTCCTGAACTGAAGGTGCCAAGACTCTGTGCCATATTATGACAGATGTTGTGGAACCAGATACAGGCTGAGAATAGCACTGTGAAACATGTATGTCAAACAATAAAAGCCCTCACAGGATCACGGACGATGGGAGGTGCGGACATCGTCTACAAAGCCGTGATGCTGTTATTATGGGAATATGGGCCTGCTTTTTCTAAGGCCTTACTATAATCCTGAATTGCATCCATGACCCCTGCTGATCTCTTATCAGCACCCTATTGACACCTGTGCTGCAGCTACCTGGGTATTCTCAAGTAACCCAATGAGCAGCAATGTGCTTGCCCCTGATACTGCCTTGCAGCTACAAATGAGCCCTAAAAGGAGTATGGACTTCAGAGAATAAGCACAATATAACACAGCATACACAAGTAGTTTTTACAATATACAATGAGGCTGCGGCGCAAAAGGAGTGGAAACCAGCCCATGTGTCCACAAATGCAAGCCTTTTTGTATTTCTGCAAACTGAATCTGCCGCTGCTGATGTCAGGCGAGGCTTGGGATCAGAGAAATGCAGGATAGGTGCAAGGCTCGACGAGGAACTGGTGGCGATGATGGACAGTGGAGTGACCTATGAGGATGCAGTGGCAGCTCTGGAGGTGTGCAGCGGGGACGTCGATGCTGCTGTGTCCTTCCAGATCGAGTGTCTGAGCGATGGCGGTGCAGCTGCTGTGGTCAGCACAAGGCTGGAAGATGTGTTGCACAAGTACGTTTGTATGCAAGTTGGTTGTTCGTCCTTTGTTCATATGTCTCGTTTCTTTGCCTGTGGGCCGTTGTCAGGTTGTTCATCGTCAGCACCTTCTCGCTGTTGTCCCAGCATACCCACGCTGCCATAACATAAGTGGCCCTACCCCACCAAAGACCGTCACTGTCCCTCTCCACCCCAATCCCGCCTTTAGATGAACCTTTCTTGGACAGAGGAAGGTTGTTGGTACCACCCAGACGGTGATTCCAAATAACGGACAAGGTGGACATCCACTGACACAGTGCAAAGATTTATTGCTGTTCAATGTTGACCTCCATGTTGTATGTCTAGCAGCAACAACGAAACAAGGCAGCACAATTCTCTTGTTCTATGCTGCACTCACCCTAGAGCAAACCAAGCCAGGCCAGGGGCATACTCAACATCATGCTTGGGTGCATGATTAGAACACCCGGAAGAAGATTTTCAAAGTGGGATACAGGAACAGGCAGTTCACTTGAGAATGCCTCAACCATGAGTACACCAGGTGTAGACAGCATTATTGCAAGCGCAGGGGCCAGATCCCCTTGTCGAGTCAGGGTTCAGCTGGGTTGGGGATGTAGCTGTCTACGATGGAAAAAAAAAACTTTGTGATAACAAAGTGACAAAATCCAGTATCAATGTGCACCAGCAACAATGGTACGTACAGCCTCTCGATCAAAAGAGTTGCTGCCCAGCACTGGCAGTCATGCAGGCACTGGCACCCAGAGTGCTGTTCACAGCATGTGCAGTTGTAGTTCTTGATTGGTTGCCCACCTGCCAACACTCTTTGTTGCCAATTCTGTTGCCTTGGGCAGTGAAGCGATGGCGAACTGGTTCTTCAGATCACGGTCTCTGCATTTCTTCCCATTGCCCAAAGTCCTCACAGCAGTTGAAAAGAAAACTCCAGTTTCAGTAAGAGTCTTGCTGCTGTGAAACAGCACACCATGTGATGTGTTTCTTCTCTGGGCAATCTTCACTGCTTTGCACCATTGTGCTCAAATTCGTACTGTGCATAATGATGCGCAAGTGCATCAACCGATCACGTGAACTGCTAATACTGAATTGATACGAATCTAGTGATAACTTCACCTGCTCGGGTATTCAGTTACCACATGCCCCTAACCACACTATGCCATTTTTCCCCCAGGTTTGAGGAGGGGCGCCAGGGGCGCTCCCGGTCGTCCGTGGTGTGTGTGCAGCAGGTGCAGAATGAGAGGCTTTGGAGGAAATACTGCATGCGCAAGCAGGAGATCGAGGAGGATGCCGGCAAGCACAACGTGAATGAAAGGATGCTGTGGCACGGCTCCGGGCTGCTGTCACTCGAGGCCATCACAAGGTGTGGAATCTCTGCTTCCTTCCATTGCACAGAGACTGTTGATCCATCGGAACTCGCGGAGAGTTGTCAACAGATTAGTTGGGTGCTGTAGCATGTGGAATGCAGTTTTGGTTTGGAAACAAACGCAACATGGGATATTTGGGCAACTCTTCAGGGCACATTCAAATTATCGCATCGTGACGCTACTGGGCGCCACACTTTGGGACACTTTGGGGCGGTTCAGGACACATTAGGACACATTTAGACAATCTGAGACCCTCCTTTATATAGGTGCTTGGTGTGCCCAGTACCTACTGATGCATGGCTTTGTTTCCTCAGGGATGGGTTTGACCATCGCCTGAGCAACATCCATGGCGCCCTGGGGGCTGGCACGTACTTCTCCGTGTCGAGCGGCTACAGCCACCAGTTCTCAGCTCAGGCGCCCTTGTTCGGAGGCCCAGGGGTCAGTCTCAGGGCAGCTGTGAATGCTGCATCAAGGTCCAAGCCCTGTGCGGGCAAGAATCTACTGCAGGTAAGTTCTAACAGGCGTAAAGTAATACAGTGACACAAAGCGCCAGTCGTGGACAGCCGAACCAGGGTATCTCGGTCAGGGTGGGAACTGAATGATGTAATGTTGACAAGACTTTTTCTTAACGCGTCGATGTGGCAGGAATGACACATAGCAGGGCTGACCGGGCGGCGCTTGACTGTTGTTTATTGCAATGGCTTGGCATTCAGTCTTTTGTGTTCGGGGACTGCACCTGTCAGCTGTGGTCAGAGATAACCTTCATGGCAACTTCTCGGCGCTTACACGATTCGTCCGTTGCCACAATTTTAATGAATTTTCAAATTGTGTTGACTACTGAAACCCTGCTCACCTGATGCCCAATGCGCTGCGCCAAAATCAGGAGATCTCACCCCCTGTTGTATGCACAAGGACAGCCCCGTATAGTCAAGTACACCACAGCCCAGTACAATCCAATACAGTACAGTGCAGTGCAGTGCAGCGCAATACAGCATATCAGAGGGCAACACCACGCAATGCAACAGCCATTTACACCAGTCCAACTGCTTGTTCTGCCAGGCTTCTGTTGTCAACGCCCCAGGGCAGGCTCCCGTGGTGGCCATGCTCCTGTGCCGAGTGTCGCTGGGGAGATCAGCGCCCGGACGGGTGGGACTGCGGAGACCGCCCGAGGGAGCAGACTCTGTGGCTGAGACCACGGCCCCCAAGCCCCATGGACAGCGCCTGCGGGAGCCCACCATGCACGCCGTCTTCGACAACGCCCAGGCCTACCCAGAATACCTTGTGTACTATCGGGCTTGAAATTTTCTGATTTGGGTGCAAGGGGGTGGAGTCTTCTGTGCGGGAATGTTCGAATTGCCTCGCGTGGACGAGCGAGGCACACCTGGTGGAATGCCAAGCGAGGGGCGGGCGTGCGGTGCTGCTGCCGAATTCGGTCGTGAAAGGAATGAAGGGTTGGGAGGAAGCGTGTTGCGCACGCTACTTTTTTGTGGGGAGGGTGGGAGGCTGGGGGGACGAGAACCTGATTATTTGATTTGGCCGTTGGCCCAAGGGGCTGCTGCTGAAGCGCCCGCGATGTTGTGTGTGTACACTGTAGATTATTTGGGTCGGAGGCGCGCTGAGGTCGGCGTGTACTCGCGACTCCGGTGAAATGATACGACGCTATGGGAATGAAAGCCGTTGGGTCTGGGATGCGCTTGGCATGCCAGCAAACGTGAGGTATGTGTGTGCTCTGGGGTTCAATCTGCGCTGGGACCTGGCCTTGTGGTGGTGATTGCACGCCAGTGCGTGCGGGACATTGGCTGTAACGAGATGGCAGTCCAGAGCCGGTTTTGAATGCGCCGTGGTGCAAATTTGCCGTGGGGAAATGTCCTTATGGTATCGCCAGTGCGTCCGCAAGTCGGAAATCAGATTGCAGTGGGTTTACTGTGGTGGAAGTTCAAGCAAATTGCTTACTTCAGCAGTATTTTATTCCACAGTGAAATCACTTAATTTCTTGCTTAACTTAGGGGAAGGCGCTATGTCGAGTTTGCTACGCTCAGTGATAGCTTGACACACAAGGGGGTGGGGGTGGGGTGAAGTTTCCGTACTTATGACGCTAAGAGGTAATGTAATTACCACAAGATCGACATAAGCTGTGAAGATGCCCTAAACAACGTGGATCATTGGCGAGGAAACTCTTGAATTGTTCCAGGGCCTCCGCCAAGCGTCCCATCTCCAAGGATGGTCCACACTGTCTGGCTTGACAACTTCAGGGGCTGTCCCACTGTTGGCGCGGCTTGCACATTCCAGCTTCCAAACCACTACAATCGCTGCAACTATGGCTGCTGAGTTGCTTAGAAACATCGCGAAGCTGTGTTGCACGGGAAGGCAATGTTGCTGAATCATCCTGGCGTCGACATAAGGATTGAAACTGAGGAGGGGGGGGAGGGTGATCCTAAAGTTAAACTGACACCAAGCGTACCAAAGTCGAGTGAACGTTTGCCCTTAGTCGGCCGACTGTGTTGTCGCAGTGCATCTTCGCTCAGCACGGCCAACTCGAAAATTGGCCTCAGGCCTTGCGCCGGTCACTGTGATAAGGCCTAGATCAACGCCTTTCCTGCCCACCCGATACATCTGGATGGCCCCATTGTGCTTGCGCGCTGAGGAGCGTCCCTAACACAGGTGTCAGGTACGCTGAGGGGTACCAGGGCGGGGACGCCAGGACACTACATAGTTGCATTACATCAAACTAAGCCATGATCATGGCTTCTTCACGAAGAGGCCAGAGCGGCCTTCATAGTGTGATCACGGCTTTCTGTCATGCAGTCGCCATCACACCAGCATGATGGATCGTTTCTCGTGCATGTTGAGGCGGCGGTTGCGAGAGTCCACCGAAGAGAAAATATCGCGACTGAGCCATGGACAGAATTTTTGGGAATGCTGTGACAATTTTTGGCAAACAGACTGCACGACTTCTCTGTCGGCACACCCCCCTTGCTTCACCCCTCTTCATGCGGGCTGTATGGCGGGGATGGGCGCCTTGCTTGGTCAGATCTTTCCCTTCAGGCACTAGTAGAAAATCATCTGGGAATCGTGTATCGTGTTATGCTTATATAAAAGTCGTGAAAGAGTCGTGCACCAAGCGTGTACCGATCACAGAGCACACGTTTGTTAAAATCGTGTAGTTTGCAGCCCTGTGTAAACTCATTCTTAAAACTTCCGTTAGTCATGAGCACCGGTACATCAAAGGCGGACTCATGACTGACATAGGGCAGCTGACTGCGCCACTATCAAACATCCAGTCAGGGTGAAAGTGAAAAGAAAAGAGAAGCCAGTGAAGAAAAAAACAGATATGCGTTCATAAAAAGAACAAGGGAGAACTACTATGTAAACGGCATATCAAGAGAACGTCAGAGGCTTGCTGTGCCTTTATGGTTTATGGTACCTAACATGCTGCCTGGGCAATGGCTGTAGGAGAAAGGCCAAGGAAGCAAGGCAAGCCGCAATCCCTCAGTGGCTGATCAGCTCTAGACATGCTGAAGAGCACTGATACCGCCTGACTGGAGCTCGACAGTTCGTAAGCATGACTGCTGGAAGCTTTTCGAAAAGGCGATGGATTTGTTTCATGAAAAGGCAGCGTCAGAAGCTTCGATTTGATGGACACAACTGTATCCATTTTTAAGCAGCTTCGAGGGGTTGTGTTTGATTGCTACTTGGATGATGGGCCTTGTAACTCTTATCTACATAAGGACCTGACCAAGAAAGGACTACCAGCTGCGTGCGTGAATAGATCGCCTTGAAACGTTCAGCCCAGGGATGTCAACGGGACACATGGGCAAGAACTGGATAAAAAAAAGTATTAATTAAAAGAACTGCCGTAGATTACCAAGAACTGGGTGAACAAAAGCCAGGTTCACTAACAATGCGAGGTGAACAGAATAGCTGAAGAAATAGCAGCTGAAGTGTGAACAACGAATAAAGATGAACAGGAAAGAAACACAAGGCGGCGCTGCTAAGTTCATGCACGGTCCAGTGTGAAGGACTGCAGCTTGTCACGACTATGTGTGAATACACATATTAAAAATACGGGCCCTAATGTGAGACTACGGTAGTCCTTACATGGGCCTGATGTGACTGCTGAACCTACAGTCATACGACCACAGAATTCCAAGGTTTGTTGCTGTGAATGCTCGCTGATAAAAAGGAAAAAAAGGAAGGAAGTTTTCTTTGAAAGAACCGCTGGCAGTTCATGGCAGGGATTGGATGCTAAGAAAAACAGCTAAGGAGATTACAACAATGAAGAAAAAGGTGTAAAAGAATATGGCTACACAGTGGTGAAGTGCTGGCTAGATATTATAGCGTTTCACTAAGACTTTGGTAGCTGTCAAGCTGACTCTGAATAATGAACCAGGGATGCTGGAAGAAAGCGCTGAAATGACCTGGCAATTAGGCGGCCGCCAGTGCTTTAAACTAGGAGGGGGCTGCGATGGAGGCGACGCACAGCGCCAGGGCATGGTGCGCAGGGAAACCTGCTACTGTCTGAAGTTTATCTTGATGATAAAACATGACCCACAGGCACTAGGAAAAAAAGGGCCAAATAACACTTTTGGGAACACACATAAAACACATTTTATCATAGTTTTACACGCCAAGAACACAAAAATAACACAAACCCGTAAACTTCGTACACGTTTGAACACGTGTTATTTGGCCCTTTTTTTCCTAGTGAGGGCAGTACGGATACTGCCAGGCGGTCGGGCTGATTTGCAGCCTTGAAACACTTGAAAGGGACTTTGGAATGCAACTGAAACTCAACGCCAGTCTGTCAAAGCCTTCCCCTGGCTGGACGGGACAAGGATGAGCTTTATACAATTGCTTCTATTTGCCTATTAGTGACGCAGTTTGACTGACATCCGTATTTGGATGTCGTACTGCGATGAAACGCGACCGACTTGCGTTCAACACCCCCCGCATTGAATAGCGGCAGGGCCCCTAGATGACGCCCTTAGCATTGCTTGGGCTGGGGCTGGGGGTGGGGTGGGGCAGCTCGCATGATGAGACATCCTTGTTCACTATCAGGATATGCAGCGGCGCAGTGCTAGAAGTCGCAAAATGTTAACATGCTTACGGCTTCCTGCGCTACGTCACTGCATCTTTTGATGGTCGCCATATTTTCCACTTTGACTGTGATCGACGTCCTTATTTAGACTGGCATTCAATGCATTAAATTGGCCCATTGTTCCATGTGGCAGCGCGGAGATGTTGTTGATTCATCGACTGAATGCAAACGTGGGAACCTCGCAGGATAGCACGGGGGCAAGAAACTGGCCCCCGCTTTCTTGACCCCAGCGCAGGCTTGCTGGGGACACTCAGTTGCCGTCCTGGAACAAATCTCATGAACCCTCAACCGCACGGCTCAACGATAGTGGGCTTAGACAAAGCCAACGAGCCTCAATTAGTGCAATTGTGAGCTCACCTGGCGCCCTTGAATGGAGGGGCGAAGGGGACCGTTGAAAGGGGAAGGTTGATGTACTGTGCAGATGGACGGTGCGTGTTCCATGATTTACGGTAATACGAGCCTCACACCTTTGCGCTTGCAAGTGCATTCAGGGTTTTGCATGAACGTGCCCATACGCATCACAGGTATGCCTTCAACTCTATAAGAAAATCCGAGAATACATGCCTCTCTTCGCTACTTCAGACCGCACACATGGTCCCAATGGACCAGGGCATCTCTGGCCAGGCTAGCCCACTTCGCTTGCACTGTCTGTGCTCTTAATGTCGAGGACCTCGCAGAACACCATTGGCCCAGTCAGTCTGGGTATACCCAGAGTGGTAAGCTGCATAGCTGACAAGTGGTGTGTCAACTCTTGTTTGCACATGGTGGTATCTATATATAGACTGTGTATATATACACACAGACAGCCACTCCAAACTTGCAGGCCGTGCTAGCTCCCGTCCTCTTGGAAGGTGCACAGAGGCGCCGCCTGTTGGCCATCACTGCCCAGGATCCCGTGAGGCCGGCCCCAGTTGGTGGATCCGCTGGGCCGCTTGCCGGGCGAGCGACCTGACCCAGCATGATCTCCCGCGCCAGGTGCCGCATGACGCGACTCCCTCGGGTTGGCGGGCGCGGCAGGAGGCCGATCCCGCAGTGTGTTGGCGCCCACGGCGCTGGCGCGGGGCTGTGAGGAGGTTTGGAAGGGATGGTAAGCGGGACGCAACTGCTGGGCCCCTTGGCCATCGTGGCGGCGTGCCTGCTGGGCGCCGCGGTGCGTATCTCGCACGGGGAGAGGTGAGCCTCCGGCGTGAACCTGCGCGGTGTGCATCGCTGAACTTGCCATGACGCTCTGGTGGGGTCTCTAGCCTGAAGCGGACACAGTAACTGACGTGTGAAGGCAATGAAAGGCACAAAATGACTTCACTCATGCTGTCTTCATCCCCTCGCCGGAATGCTACTGTCATCTCCACTCGCCCAACTCGGCCGTTGGCGCAAGAGTGCAGATGGGAGCACTGGCGGAAATGGCCATTTCTAGGACGCCAGGTGACAATAAATGACGCCTGCGGGGATGCCACTGGGACGCCAATGGGACGCATCGTTTGAGTCCCCCAGCTTGGCCAATGCTCGAGATATCAAACGCCGAGCTTGGTCGCTGTGGGAGGGCGCAGCAATGTGTTTCTGCTGTGACGCCACGTTAGCGTACCAATTCTGCCTTTCAGAAACATTTCTAGTCGGAATGTAGAAGCGATCGCACACATTCTGCTCGCGTCAAATTCACTCCCCACAATTTGTAGATCGCGGAAGGTGCACCCCGCAGGCACTTGTTCTGACTCCGCTGAGCGTCGCTGTTCTGATGTGGGCTGTTCTAGTCCTGGCAGGCCAGCAGCCGATGTCAGAGTTTGGGATGCTGAGGTGGACGCACGTGACATGGAAGGTGACGTCCTGCCAAGCTAACAAATCATCATTGCTGGGAATTCCTCCTGCGTGATATACAATATTCAAGCATTTGCAACAGCAAGGCCTCAGATCTCAGGCATGCATTCCATGTAACAAGCGGACGGCTCAAGAGCTACACAACGATTTATTGCTCTCTCTAGAGAGAGCTAAAAATCGTTGTGTAGCTCTTGAACGGTTTGCTTGTTGTACATGGAATTGAAGTCATGCCAGAGGCAAGGGCATCTAAAAATTGTTTGTCCTAAAATTGGCCATATTGGCGCGGCGCTGAATCTTGCAACTAGTTAATATTGGCAAATCTATGCATACATTATGAGCTTCAACCTAAACCACCTGAACATTGTGAAATAGTTGTATACTTTACTGTAGTCTTGATCTGTGCTGGCCTTCAGCTTTCTCCGTTCCCAAAAGTTACACTTGTGGCTTTGTGCAGTGGATGAGACCAAAAGTTGGCAGTGGTTTAGTGGGTTGACATGCTTCTTGGGCAGATGTGGCCCTTCATCATTTTCGCACACCAGGAGGCCAAAACCAGGGGCGGCTGCCGCTCGCGCTTTCTATAGCTTTCGGGTCGCTGAGGGAACGGGACTTGCTGCAATCGGAGGCACAGAAATCAGATGCAGACAAAGTAGACTTTGAATTCGCGTCCTCTGAATTATCCGATTGTGCATTCGTTGTATTAAACTTTTGTGCGATCGCAATGCCTGAGGCTCGAGAGAGTAGATACTGCATTTCTAATTCTGTGTAACAGAAGGTCCGGGAGCATAACCGAGAAGTCGAATCTAGAATTTTCAATTTTGCACAAGATAAATGGATATTTTGCAAGATACCACCTGCATGCATTTCGCTGCAATAACATACAGATTGACTTTGGATGTGTACAGTTTCCAAATCATGACGTAGCCGCAAGAGGTCATCCTGCTGAGTGTTGCTTTGTAAAACAGTTAATTCTGGGTTCAGAATTATCCTCTTGACTTCCACACTGCCTGGCACAGAAGCTCTTCGTAGCTGCCAAAAGCGGCAACTCTACGGCTGCGGAGGAGGCCTTGGACGAGGGAGCCGATGTCGAAGCCAAATTCGGAGAATACGGCGAAGCGCCGCTTCTGGTTGCAGCCAAATTGGGCGACATAGAGGTCGTGAAATTGTTGATAAGGGCAGGGGCCAACGTCAGTGAGGCTTCCCAAAGCGGCAAAACCCCCGTCGCTTTGGCGTGCAGGCAGGGTCATTTGGAAGTGTTGTTGGCGCTGCTCCGCGCTGGCGCGAGCTCCCACAAAGCTGTTCCTTTCGTAACACAGATGACTAAGTTCAGGACTGCAGCAGCGAGGTGGCCGAATGAATTTGAGCGGGCCCTTCTGGATGCTGGCCTTGAAGTGGAGAGCGCCACCGTAAGAGGCGCAACTCCACTTATGCTAGCCTCGCTCTCCGCTCATCCACAGATTATCGAGACGCTGCTGATCTGGGATGCAAACGTCAGTAGAACCAATGAACATGGGGAATCTGCTCTGTATTTTGCGTGCTTGGCTTCCCTTCCAGAGACGGGTGTTGTGGTTCGGACGTTGCTAGAGGCGGGTGCTAACGTGAACTCTGCAGACAACGATGGTTACACGCCCATGTTCAATGCCATGGTTTGGGGCGATGAGGACGTTGTGAGGACTCTGTTGGAGGCGGGCGCGGCTCTGGACCCCAGGAACGTGGACGGCGTAACGCCGCTCTACTGCTCTGCTTTTTACATTCATGTTGGAGCTGTAAATCTCCTGTTGGAGGCTGGTGCGGACGTGGAGGCGATGGGCCCGTTGGGCAACACGCCTCTCTTCGTCGCTGCTGCTTTTGGCAATGAGGGGCTTACAAGAGCCTTGGTTCAGGCCGGGGCGAACTTGGAGGCAACAAATTTGGACGGAGAAACGGCGCTCTTTGTTTCTCTGATTGTGCCCGGTTTGGGAACGATGAAGTATCTATTGGAGGCGGGCGCAAATGTGCATGCAGCGAGCCGCAATGGTTAAACAACACTACACAGGGCCGTGTATTGTGGATTTGTCAGAGCGGTGAAGATTCTGTTGGAGAGGGGTGCAGACTTGAATGCTGTTGATATAGAGGGCATGAGACCGTTGGATTCTATGGGCGGCTGCGAGATGCACGGAAAGCGAAAAGCGAGCAAATGATCGGGAGGAATATGCAATCAGAAACAGAAGAAAGAATCTCTTGAGAAACTGCTGTCGGGATGGCATGTTGATGTTGATGTTGAGGTTTTATGTTGTGCAGTTTCTAGATAATGATCTCCTTTTGCTCTTGTTTGAAGTGGGTCAGGAAACTTGTTCGGTGAATTATAGTCGGAACGGCGCCGGAGATGATGCACCTTCAAGAATTTCCTTCGCATCTGGAATGCCGCCCCTGCCTTTCTGTCACGTTCACAATTGTGAGTGGCACATAATTCGATTTCTTTCAGACCAGTTTGTATGGGTGCTGTCGAAGTTCAGTGGCTGTTTGCCTGTGACCATGGCCTTCCTAATTTAACAAACTCACATCGGCTGGAACACAATCCACCATAGAATATTGCACTTACTTCAGATGAATGATTAGGTTGGTCATTTATTCGGTTGAGTACCCATTCTTTTACAGAGTCCGGCCAATTATCAGGAATGTAACCCATTTCAGAGTTTTTTTTTCAAGTTGAGCGCCATCTCTAATTTTCAGCCCTTTGTGAGCAACTCGACGTGGCATGTCGACCACGCACTGTACGATATTTCTTTGAATTGGCGAAATCAATTTCCACATCCCACCCACCGATCACCCGAGCGCTAGCAATTGGCGGGCACCGGGGACCTAAAAATTTGGACCAGGCGCACTTCGAGCAGCCTGCTGCAGTCTGTTGCACATCGCCAGACCATGTGGGAGCCTGATTTATTGTGAAAATCGTTTCCTTAATCACGTAATGACCAGAGTTCTTTTGGTCAACACTGGTAACACTGGTGGAAAGCGGCATGTCTGCGATACCAGCTGCGATGCTATTTTCACACAAAGTGATGGTGTCACAGTATTGCGATGGGATCAAAGTAACTGTGGTGGCATCAATTTGTGTCAAATGGCGTCGCAATTGGCATCGCAAACAAGGTGTTTTCTACTGGTGCAACAAATATTTGTTAAATAATACACTATATATTATATAATTATGGTTCAATAATTAAATATGCTTCAAGCCCTGCGATTGCTCTGCAGTGAAAAGGAACGAGTAATTTTTACATGGGATGGCTTGAACAGACCACCACTATGGAAATTCAATAACATCTTCACGAACTTCTCTTGTGAAGAGCTGCTTTCGTTCGACCAGATGTGGATCACGGGATGCCTTTTCAGTCAGACTCGTATTTGTTTGTGACAGCATAAGTTCCTATGGAAAATGTTGTGCAGATCAGAAGGAAATACCCTGGAAAGGACATCATGTCCACATCAAATCTTGGTGGAAAGCTGTAGATGTGTATTCTCACAACTTTACAATGCTTTGGCAATTCTATTTACTCATTTTGCTTTTGCAGGTAACTTTGATGCATGGTGATGACCACATATGTGGTCCATGGCATGGAAGATCTGAGCAGTCAAGCATTCAGTGCGTGAATGGTGCTACCACCCCATTCCATTCAACATCACTCCATTGGAGTATTGTGGAAAGCACGATATTCTCTCTTCGTAATGTGCCTCACTAATCTGTTTTTGGCGGTGGCGTAAAACTCTTATTCCAGAAGGCTGTACCCCGAACTGGTTTCTGAGGGAAAGAGGGTTAATGGCGTACGTTGTACCTGTCTCGCTGGGTACTTTTAGGCTGAGACAAGCACTCTTTTGAAACCAGGGGCCCACAGATCTTTCTGCTGAGCAGAGCTGTGTGATTTGATCCTCCGGCGTATGTACCGAAGCTTGCGAGTCGCAAGTTGCGACCTTCCATTTCTGCATTTCGCACCGGGTGTTGGTGCCATTGATGCCCTCAGCGAGGTGACCGAGAGCCGATCGACCGCTCCCGGCATCAGGCAGAGCCAGGTGGTGATGCGGAGGGTGGGAAAATCGATCCCATCCGATCTGACGCGGCATCGGGACGCGGGTGACCTCCACACCATCCACTAGACCCTATTGTACTGCAGGTCGTTTCCAACAAACTGCTCGGTTCATCCCCATGACAGCCTCGGTCCATCCCCATGAGCCTCCCAGTGACTGTGCAAAACTCCCGCGCCCCGCTGCCTCCGCCCGGACAGACACTGCAGCACCCTTTCTCTTGGCTTCCAGTTCTCAACCCAAACAGAATGACATCGGCAAAGTCAACCCGCGTGCCTCAACACCCACTTACGTGTGGCGACCGACCACCACACACATCACTACCCCATGCAAATGCAGATCACGACGTTATAATGCTGTTGACGTTAACATTGTTGATGAAGCGATTGTTGATGTTCACATTCTGATGTGCGTGCAAACCCGATGTATGTGGTGGTCAGTCGCCCACAACGTTGCCCGCGCCAGGGGTGGCCGGCCCTCCTTCCCGCGCGTCGACCGCTCCCGACTTCAGGACAGCTGCCCAGGCAGGTTTCGGCCCTCACGGTGGTCGAGACTCCCGGGCCTGAGGCGGCCTGTCCGCGGGACGATCGCCGAGGGCTGCCCCAGACCCCTTGACCGCATCCCGACCCTGCCGTGGGCAACGATGTGGATCGCCGCCCCTCGTCTGTTCACGTGGCGTTAATTGGCCGGCTGAGGGACCTGCAAGGTGGGCGCGGATGGCCTCACGAGCCGCTCTTGACGCAGTCGAAAAGCGCCTCAAAGACCCCCTGGCCGTGGCGCCTCCCTTCCGCGTGAGGAATTCCCATGCGTAGAGGCGCTCGCCTGCAGGCCGGCGTGGGCTGGATATCGCAAGCCCCCCCCCTCCCCTTTCTGTGGATCCGTCCACAATTCCGGACCTCCTGTTCTGTTGGGGCGCTTGCGGGCGCTGACGGCCCCTAATACCAAGTTCTCCTGCCGCTGCAGGTGCTTCAAGACGCGACTCTCGCGGGTTTGTAGGCACGACCGGAGGGGCATCCTGCAGCGCGCTGCCGTACGCGGCACTGGCGCGTGGCTGAGGGGTGGATCGGGAGGGATGGCGGCCGGGACGCACTCGCTGCTCCGCTTGGCTGTCGTAACGGCGTGCCTGCTGGGCGCCGCGGTGCGCGTCTCGCGCGGGGGGAGGTGAGTGTCTGCTGCGATCCGTGCGCGGCAGTACGCGGGTGGGTCTGACGAGGTACACTGGTTCGCCTGTGAATCCGCTGGCCTGAAGGTACAATATGATTAAAAATCAACGCTGAAGGCGAGCGCAAAACGATTCCATCTACACGCATTCCATCTCTGGAACGCTTGGCTCATCTTCGCCAGGCCGCCTCGGCTGCGGGCGCATGAGTGCATATGGAAGTACCAAGCACGTCACCAATTAGCGCCTGCTATCCAGCGTATGAGCAGAAATGACCACTTCTTTGGGGAAATGTCATGAGCATGTGGAGACCGCTCCGACTCTCGCTATTTGAGCGCCCTGTTCATAGTGATTCGTGGTTTGTGAAGTGCGCCATCGAAAGCGCCGCACAATACACATGCGTGTAGAGATGCCGGCCGCCCAGCTCAGGAGCTCCTTTGATGGTGACACAATTTGGGGCCAGTAGGGTTGAGGGCGAAGTTTCAACTTTCAAATTTGAAGAGCGACTCGTTGTACTACCAATTGGGGTGCTGATGGCTGCTTGAAGCGTCGGCACACCGGCTTGTACAGCGCTGGTGCAGAGCAATAATGGGACCCACTATTTTGCACGACAGAAATGCATAGCATTAACGGAACGCATGGGATTGTGCAGAAAACATGTAAGTGCTGGGAAATTTGTGGATCATTGTATGTGGGAGCGAGCGGGCTTCCTTGAAAACATTGAGAGGGTAGTGGTGGGAGTTGATTTGAATTCCCGAAGTAAACTGTCGTCAATTGGCACCTGCGTTGTCTCACTGGAACGGTGCTGAAACCATAATGTGATGAAATTGTATGTGCGTATTCTATGTATGTGGTTTATTGTTCCACGAAACAGGATATGGCCGAGGTGCACGGTGGGAAAGGTGGCCGTTTATGAGGTTGCTGAGCGCCTTGGGAGGGCCTAGGTGATGCTCGTAGGGTGTTCGAGCGGCCTTGAAGATTGCCCAAGGCTCGTGGACGGCTTTGAGCGGCCCCCAGGAACAGCCACAGTGCCCAGGTCCTCGGAAACCCCCAGAATGTCAGAAGCCTTGTATGTGGACACTCACAATCCCGAGCGGCTAATGGTGCACGTCTCTGATGTAACGTCGGCTTATCAGTGTAACGCTTCTGATGCATCAGCACGTCAGATGCGCAGAAGCGATTGCACGTAATGCTGCTCACACCATGTTTTTTTCCCTGAGTTTCAAAATCACGGAAGGCGCAGGCTGCAAAAACATGTTTCTTCTTCAATGAAAACTGTAGTTCTGAAGTGG
>CAJHUC010001122.1:0-24002 GCA_905146915.1 Ostreobium quekettii
ATATATGCTGCATAATCTTCATTCCCCATCAAGGAACGAAGCTGAGCAGCTTTCTCTGCATCCGCCTTTGCTTGCTGCAAAGTGGCTTCCTGCTTCTGCAGGACCTTATATGTCTCCCGTCTCTCTGGGGGAATGGGACTGGCAGGTTCACCTGCTGAACCGAGATACACAACATCGTCGTTACCCGCAGAATCAACGATGTCTGCACGGTTACGCAATTTGGTGTTCTCAACAGGTTGCAGCAAGGGCAATTCGACAGAAATGTCACCTGTGGTTGGCCTTTGCAGGCCTTGGGATCTCCCCTTAGCCTTTTCAGGCTGATCTCTCGCCTTCATAGGCGGGTCTTTCTCCTTGCCGGGCGATTCCTTCACCTTGGGAACGCTGGTCTCCACAACCGACGGCGATGCCTGTTCCGGTTGGGTAGGGACAAAGCGGGCAGGGTGGTTTACACCACTGTCACTGCCGCTACTGTCCTGCTGATCTGCCCAGCGTTTGGAGGTACCCTCCTTCTTGGCAATACGGGCGAAGGCCTTGGCCTGTTCGGCCGGGTCCAGCTCATCGGCCGGCGGCTTAACCTCTAGGCGTTGCGCCTTTTGGCTGCCTCCTGCGGAGAAAAACCGCTTGATCTCAGCCTTGCGCTGGCGTTTGTGAGCTTGTTTACGCTCATATTTTTCGGGATTCAATTGACGATCCCGCTCACGTCGCAGCGCTTTCAACTCTCTCCGCTGTTTGGCCTTTCTGGCCTTTTGCTCGTCCAGTTTCTTGGCACGAGCAAACCGATCTCGGTTATGAATGCATCGTCTTTCTTTCTCCATTCTGTGCACTTGTGCATGGGTGGACATGTCTCCCGGCATTGGAGATGCACAAGATGAGAACGACAACTCCGAGATCTCCTCCCACCGTTCGTGGGGATCGTTGGGGTTCGGTCTCTCTGGACTCCCCTCGCTCAAGTCCCATGGTGCCGGGATATGCCTGAGCGCAAAGGCCATCTTTTCTGGCCAATTTGGGTCTTCTTTGGCAATCTGATCTGCCATTCCAGGACCATACCACCTTTGTATTCTAACCAGTCTGGCGGTGGTTAACCTTTCTCCAAACTGGTCGGCGGCCATCCGCCATCCCTCGTCAAGCTCATTGACGAGATCGCTGTGGAACTTTGTCCACATTGCACGGCACGGTGGTTGCCGGCTATATGGATCTCGAGTGTCTGGAACGAACTCCAGCACCCTTGAGCTTTCACCAGGCCCCCACTCTGGTAACGCAGGCCTCCGAGGGCTCCAGTTATGGCCTCCCGGCCTTGGCGGACTTTTTCCGCATACTGCCTGAGCGCTTTCTATGAGCGACTCATCTCCCGTCCCGTCCGATCCACTAGGTGTTCTCACATGCACCTGGGATTTGAGCCGTAGCTCCGGGATCTTGACCTTTCGGCCTTGCATTCTCTCAACTCGCCCTAAGGCTTTGGCCTCCCGGTTTTGATATGGAGATTTCTTACTTTCCATCGGCCGCTCACCTGGCGATGGACTCTTCCGCTTGGGGCGCTGCTTGCCAGCAACCTTCCAGTCTTCCTCTGGAATGATTGGCATGGGCAGCTCCGACGGACTAGGGGCCCTCATAGCTGGCACCACCTGTTGGGCGCTTCTCTCTTCTGCCTCCTGGGCCCACTGCTTTTGCTTCAGGAGGCGGTCACTCAACGCCTTGACCTGGTCTTCGGCGGAGGTTTTGGCTTCTTGTGCCTCGCGGCTCTGCTGCTTTGCCTTCTTCATGGCCAGCTCTTTCTCTCGAGCTTCTTTCTTGGCCTTGTTGACGGCGATCTCCAGCGAGGCGATCCTCTCGGCGGTCTCTTCCTCCCGCTTCGCTCTTGCCTTCTTGGCAGCAGCATCCGCCACTTGTTCCAAAAGCTCCATGATACCAGGGGTCTGCAGCAGCGCCGCCATGGTCCCCTGTTCTTGCTCTTGTTTCTTCTCCGCCGCCGGTG
The DNA here is from genome assembly GCA_905146915.1 of Ostreobium quekettii. Classification (NCBI taxonomy): domain Eukaryota; kingdom Viridiplantae; phylum Chlorophyta; class Ulvophyceae; order Bryopsidales; family Ostreobiaceae; genus Ostreobium; species Ostreobium quekettii. The sequence goes on from CAJHUC010001122.1 coordinate 1,973, forward strand.
GGGCACTCGCTTCCCCCATCGGTTCATCTTCCTCTGCAGGTGGCGGAGTGGCTGTGGAGGGTCCAGCCGTGTCCTCCCGGACTTTGTCACCTCCTTGCCCATCCCGGGCTTTAACCTCACCAACCGAAGTCGGTGTCCCCTCCCGGGGTGTGTCAACCTCTCCCGACGTGTCGGGGGTGCCCTTGCGGGCAGAACTGTCTGATTCCTCGGCCTCCATGGTGGAGGCCGGGGAGGGAGCCCATTGCTCCGCGCTTGCGCGTCCGCCCAGGCGGAAGCGTGGTAGCCACCCTCAGGTGGCTCCGAAACCAAATGATACGAAAAGTCTGTGGGTGTGGGGCGCCTGCCCTCTTTGAGCCACGGACCCGCCTCGCCGGGCACCTAGGTCCTTACGGGGACCTAGGCGGGACCACCCCTCCTACTCCCATATCCTTATAAGTATAAGAGCTACCGTAGGACAAGGAATACAATACGATCTTGGGTAGGGCGTCCCCCACACCAAGGGCCAGTAGTAGGGCGTCCCCCACACCAGGCCGGTGCGCGTAACAATTTCCTTGTGGATCTCCTCCTCAGATTGGCTCCTACTGCTACCCAAAATTGGATAATTTGGCTCTATTTTGCTATTTGGTGTGGAACCTCAGCTTTGATGCACTATTGCACCCTCATATTATTCTCCCTATTTAGCAATGGGCCTTCTTTATTTGCCACTATACCCCTCGGGTCTTTCCTTGTTGGTGGCATTCCATGGGCATACTCGCTCTCCATATTTCTAGCAAGCTAACATCTTAGTAACATTGCGCAAACACTCTAATGCATTGCCACTACAAGGTTGTGCCTCCCACGCTCATGTCCAAGTACAAATTCCCTTTCGTTGTGCTATTCGGTATGTTACCTTGTACCCCCTCAACTTGCTCTTTGTATATTCTTTGTCCATACCCAAGGTTGTTCTTGTTGGTCCCTGGCTCCCAGGCCAAGGACAAGAAATGATTTGAATTAGTTCCCATTCCCATTATGTTCTTGTTGCAAGTGGGCCTATCTTTGGTACTTCTCCCCTGAGCTCATCCTCTGCGGCTGGCCCCTTTCCCCTTTGTGGGGAGGGCTTGACCCCGCCAAGGTCACCTAGCCCTTGGTGGCGCCCCCACAAGTAGGGCTCCCTATCCAGAAGATCAATCGCCCTACAACCTATTGCATCTGCCCATAAGTTTTGCAACACCCGCCTTGGTCATGATGAAATCTAGTTTGTATCATATGTTGCCTCATTGGAAAGTACTATTTCTTCACTTTATGAATTGCTTTTGCACTCCCTTTTCACCTTTTTGCCTGATCCTCTGCCATAGTGTAGCCCACCCTCTTTTGAAGCCCTCTAAAATGGCCAAAGTTATGCTTCTGCCAATACTCACTTAAATAGATATTATTAACTATACATCAACAATTAACAAAAATATACACATTTACAACTTAATATGCAGCACCTTAACTTTGACCCATTAAAAAAACATAAGCCGTCAGAAGAGCTTGCACTTCATTACCTTTACCCTTCATTTGTGTAAATAGAAAAGCGATGAGCAATGGAAGAGAAGGGATGACAAACATTTTTAATTGAAGCAATTGATCGGAATTTCTGGCTCATGACTCGTTGTAAGCATTTGCTTTAATAGCGAGGCCACTAGTAAAATTAAACACAAGGGTGGGTGCATTTGATTTCCTCGCTTGCCAGTGAGGTGGTTGCAAAGGCTTTATACTATGGATATTGGCTTTTGTCCCTGGCTGCAAACCGCAACTCATGAATAATGGGAATTTTTTATTTTGCAGGGTACTTGAGATTTGCTCAAAAGCATAATTGGGTATAATGAATGGGTGAATCTTCACCGTTTTCGAAGCTAACCAAATCCATGACTCCATGAAAAGATTGTTAAAAATTTGTTTAAGTTTAAAAATTTTGAAATTTGGTCTCGAGTGTTTCTTGGTTTGAAGCATTATTGTACCAATATGTGAACATGTTATTTATCTGCTCTGTACACTTTTGGAGGGCATATTTTCATTGTATGCTTTGGTTTTGGTCTCTTTAGAAAACGGTAATATAGCACAAGTGGACTTTACATTTTGATTGCAAAAGCATTCACAATTGTATTCTAATAAAATATATATTTTTGATTTACAATATGCTGACTTTATTTTATTAAAGCATGTTATGGCAATATACATATGTATAATGAAAATACATAAACATCCTAGCCGAATACATATACACAATTCAAAGAACATAGTTTGCTACCATACCCAAGTATGGTGCTTCCTCCATCTGGAATTAATTATCCTCTATGACTTTGGTGCCTTACTTCTTCATCATAAATAGTTTGTTTCCCATTCAAATTTCTTGCAAAGCTGCGACTATATTTTGATATTATACCTTCAAAATTCCAAGTCAATCCGTTGAGTATTGCGGATTTGGCAGCACTTTGTAGCAAGGGTCATCCAGCCAAAACCCCACCATTTTTTCAACATCTCTGCTGGAATGGCCATTTTCGCTATTTTGAGGAGCACGCCTTTGCGGCAGCGCTACAAAGCCGCCCAAGCAAAACTATCTACGCCATTTGGATAGAAGATCGTGGAGGTGCTTGCAAAGGAGAAGGGCAACAGAAAATGCATCTTGAAAGTCTTGATCGTGGAAGTCGCCATGTAGTGCGGCTGTAATTCAAGCTCGATTGGCCAAATTGACCATAGTTTTTGAACTCTTACCCCACTATAAGGGATATTGCAAGAGGCCTCCCAAGCTCACAGAACCCTGCGAAGGTGGTGGCCATCACCCCATTCAGCGGTGGACAATTAGGGGGAAATTAGATAGTGGCCCTCCTGGACGGGAATGGCGAATCGACCATTTTTCGGCACTTGAAGGGCTTGAGCTTGAGAAGCCTAGCTAGATGGATAAAACTATATCTCTCAAAGGGAAGCCCACTTGATGGGTTGCGATGGATTGTGGATTGTATGCAAGAATTGGCAAATCGTGGTAGTTTGAGGGGTGTGGGCCAGGCTGCCTACAAAAGCAACGATTCAAGCCTCAATCGAGGCAGATTGTCCAAGCAAGTCTAATACATAACCTTGGAACAATAGCTTGCACATATCCCAAGCTTGAATGCCTTGGACCCTAGCCTTGTCCGCTTGGTTTACTTCCGCATGTTAAAGATCAACGATAGCCGAGATTTCAGAAATCATCAAAACTCTGACAATGCCCTTCCACGATTGGGATCGAAACACGCTCGAGCGTGTTTGGCAAGCACTATTCCACGTAAGGGACACTGCCCTTTCACTGCAAAGGTGGCAACGACTTGTCTTTGGCACACCTAGGATGGAAATGACCCAGAAACGTGCGGTTTTGTAGCGGATGCAGAATCGACATGCACATTTTTGGACGAATTTCAGCCAATTGGGGGGTTTCTCTCTTGAGGAGTTGGGACTATCTTTTTTTCTTCAAAATTGGCAGTTAAGGATTTTGCAACCCAATCTTTCCGATTCTAATATTTTTTGTAAATTTAACATGTCCTTTGTAACGAAATTCGTCTCTTAAATAGAGGACAATTAATTCCGGACAGAGGAAGTATAATGGATTCAGTCAGCTATCAGCTAGAATTAAGCACTATAGAATAGTTGAGATTTAAGCTAGTTATATTCTAATTTGTTGTATCTATAAGCAATAGATCTACAACGCAATACACATGCAATTCCTTACATCAATTTGACTAGACTCGCATGACCAACAAATATACATTTTTTTGCATAATATATAGATATTAATTGAACGCTTGATTGCAATCAAGAATATTTACAACAAAGTAGGGACCCATCAGTACCCACCACCCAACTCACCTGGCTATGCACCCCGCCTCCATGCCTAGCCCCTCGTGCTAATGGGGAGGGCCCAACCCCACCAAGGCCACCTAGCACTTGGCGACGTCCCCACAAGCCGGGCTTCTTATCAAAGCGATTGGTCGCCCTGTCAATTTTGCACATCTGCCCATAATTGTTGCGGCAACCACCTCGGCTAGGATGCCATCGAGTTGGCGTGCCTTGTTGCTTCTTTAGCAGGCATCGTTGGTCCACCTCGTGCGCCGCTGCCTTGCACCTTAGTCTTCCTCCATTATGTAGTCCACCCTCCCTTGTAGCCTTTTAAAATAGCCAAAATTATGTTCCCAACAATATTCGTTTAAACGGACATTCATAACTAGACAACAGTAATTAATAAAAATATAAAATGGTAGCTCAAAACACCACACATTAAACTTCGGCCACTGAATAAACATAGGCTGTGACCAATGCTTACACTCCATGAATTTTTACCCTATATGCGCAAAAGAGAGGGGCAATAAACAACGGAAAAGAGGCGATGGAAAACTCCTAGAGCGCATGCAACTGGTCGGAAACTATGGCTTATGAATCATTGAGCATATTTGCTTTGATAGAACTCCAAAAAAGAGCTAGAACATTATTTATAGTGCAAAAAACGTCATTCTGTTGTCGAACACTCTTCAAGTACTGTTAATATTAGGGTGCTTGGGAAATAAAGCTTAGGTGAGATGCTTGGCTTTTGTTAAGCATTCAATGGTGTTAGGTAGTCTTCCGTCTGATTTTCGGTTTCCATTTTTCTGGGAAGTCGGGTGCAAAAAGGGGACGACTAAGATCAAGAAAGCTTAAGAATCGATACCTGGAAACCATCCGTAAATAAATAAGTAAATGTGAATATAAATATATAAATAAATATATATATACTTCATCTGTCTCAAATTAAATGAAATAATCTATTTGCGTGTCCACATTTTCATCAACCTCTCAGCATTTTTGCTCAAAACGTTTATCAGAGCACCACAAGTCACGTTGGTACACCCTGCCAAATTTTCATGAAGAACGGATAAGTAGTGGTCAAATGGTTGTACTTTGAATCAACAGGATTTTTTCGAAAACCCCCGTTTTCTCACTCTGGCGACCCACCCCCCCCCCAACGACCCCTCGACCAAGTCGCTTTGCGACTGCCAGTGCACAGCGCAGACTGGATATCTGTGGCCGCGACCATGGCTGCAGGTCGGAGGCGTTCCTCTCGAAGCTCGGAGGCCGCGAAGCCGAGTCCCATAACGCTCGATCGTCGATCGCGACCGTGGATTCGACAGCCCATTCAGCGTTTCAGATTTGGATCGGAAGCCGAGAAATCGGTGAACTTCACAACCACGGCGTTCTTGAAAGTTGATACCACCATGGGTGAGGTGGACACCTAACCGTGGGTGTTTAGGTCACCACCAAAAGTTTGGAGACATGCGATTGTCAATTCGCTGCACAGGAGAGAAAAGTTCGCTGGAAGCGGCTGCGCCTGACACAGGCTACAAGGAGCACTATGAGTGCCGTTCAAGCCGCTTTGGAAAGATGCTGCTGTGTGAAATTTTGGATGCCATCCCTGCAAAACCTGGGGTCTCCGATGGAGCATCCAAACTCTCCATCGGTCGTGTTTGGTGGGAGTGATGCCCTTGTTTGTGGAGGTGTTCATATCGCTAGACACGCCATTAATTGGACATCGGCGATGAACGGAGAGCGTTCGGTGCACGCAGCGGTTCCGCGGCCAGTCTTTAGACATCAGGAGATCTGTTGGCAACGGCATATCCCAGATATGTCCTTGCATCGCCGTGGACAGTGGCGGGGATTTCCGCCAATCCGCGATGGCAAAATGGGCGGCCATGCGCCATCTCTGCCGGTTGTCCACCTTGATGGGTGCCGATCGTTGCTCTAGAGCCTGAGCGAGGGTAGACACTCTATCCTTTCAGTGTCCTGAAGTCGAGAAAGAGGGGCTGCACTTGTGTGTTGGGCCATCCCGGACCCGGGAACCTATTGTTTTGGAGGGCGGTGGATGGCCCAGGAGGGACCAAATTCTGGACTGGAATAGCGCAAGTTCAGTGCATTGCCAAAGCAATTTACTTAATCATTTCCTCTGATTTTTGCCAGCAACTACTACATTTACATCAGGTGCTGTGGTTGCATTTTCAATAAAAACAAACAAGTGCTCGATACAAATTCAGCCTCACAACAAATTGTTTCATTTAACTTGAGACAGTGGGAAGTATATATACATAAATATACAAAGAAACAAGTAAACAATCTCCCGGCCGAATTCGATGACGGCAATAGCGCTGTGCTGTATGGCAGATGGCTCTAGAATATATATTTTCACACTTCAAATTTGGGTCCATGTAATTTAGCTTGTATTTGAAACGTTCCTATTTGCGATAGTTCCTATGCGATAGACATTTGGATGCATGCCAATGTCAGTGTGCCCACGGCTCAGTGCTCGCTGGCTGCCACCCTTGTTTGAGACCTTCTCATCACAAGACAATGAGGACGCTGTCTCCTATGGTGGGTTTTGGCGATTCCAAACTTTAGGACACGATGGCCTAAGTTGTTGACGCTTAGCGAACCTGTCTATTGCTTCCACGAATTCATTTTTCTGCGGCTGACCCACAATGAACGGATCACTGTAACGCGTAACAATATCTAACTGTACGGCGCTCTAAAAGCTGCCTTGATTCAAGCCACACGATATAATCTATCCTCACAGTTCTATGATGGTATGGCAGACTGGGGAAGCGTTTTGTCGATCAATTCATTGCCCGCTTGTGGTTTCCATTCTTCCATTGCGAAGAAAGGGCACGGGACGGTCATAAGGGCCACTTTGCCATTGATCGAATGGGTCCAGAAAGGGATTCATTCCGGGACATAATGTTTGTGGAAATCTCCAAGCAACACGTATCGCACATCGCACAGGGTAGTTTGGGGGTGTCGAATTGCGCTGAAGTTATGCGAGATGACAAAGTGGGAACGCCGGAGAGCGCTGCAATGCTATTTCGACAAAGTGCGGGACGCCGCAACATGCTACTGCGATGGTCCACCGCTTTCGCTGTAATTGGCGTCGCACTTGAGATCAGTATGTGCTGTGTTACACTGTCCACATGCTCTATTACTCAATATGGCAAGGGGGACCGGGGGGGGGGAAGGGGAAGCTGCTACTGATTCAGCCACGTGGCGTGGAATGCGAGGCACGCACGATGAAGTGGGAGCAAGCAAGGCAGTGCCTCCTGCGTTCTTGGCTCCAACTGGCGCGCAGCGCTGGGCCGTCTCTAGACTCGGTGATCTGTGGTATGCAATACTTTTAATAACGCACATCTGTTGTAGGGCAAGGTGTGAAACCATTTTAGCGGGGAAAAAATTCGATTCTACAGTGTTGAGGGGTGAGATGTGTGACAATATAAGTAATGCAATTGCTCAAAAAGTAGCAAACCAAAAGGAAATCTGAGCCACTTATTGCCGACATCACTTTCTTATTATGCAAATTCCAGCTGATATCACAGCGGAAAAGATGGAAATTCACATTGTGATATCTGCACACCGAAAATAGTGACTGCACACCAGAATTAGTTGCGCCATCTCTGAGCAATTTGTTTTCTTGAGTTATCATACTTTGGAGCCGCTTACGCCGCCTCTTATCAGATATGTTGATGCAATATCAGTGCTAGCGGGCCATGGCTAATCGCCGTCCTAATTTCCGTGGTTTCACAGTGATCTACTGACATTTCTGCTCCTCGTAAAACGAAAATCGGGCACACACACAAAGCAGGCTCCGGGTGCACAGCCAAACTAGGGGCTTCGTGAAGCCGGGATAGGCATCAATTTTTTGCTGCACGGAACGAAGTCTAATATTCATGGATGCAGGTATCTTGCGTTTGTTTTTTTTGGTCCGTTTTCTTTTATCGCATTTTATATTCGCATGTGTACGCTGGTCATCTCCAACAGGCCGCAATGGCTTCGCATTTGTTTCGAAAGAAATTTAGACTAGTAATTTGGCTTAGTGCAGCCCGTTTGCCCGGTTGTCATCTCCGCATCCCAGTGAGACCCATCCGCCAGGGGCCACAATATCGAGGATGCGAAATACCACCATCCAGGGGCGGTTTGTGTTCGTACTATGAAATTAATTTGCATGCTTAATGGAAGCACAAGCCATGGAGGGTAAGAAAAGTGTCAGAGCACACCGGTACTTGCAAAATTGACTCCTTTCCGTCGTGTTTGTAGAAGTTTTTTTCTATATCAGCTAATTCAAATCTATGAGCATTTTAATATCGTTATTAAAAATGGTACACATTTGCTTGTAGAACATTGACAAATCGCCCGCAACGTGCAGCGCACAGCGAGAACAAATGTTTGAAACCAGAGTATGCCCGTCCCCTTCGCTGCCGGGCGACTGCCACAAAATGGGCGACATAATACCGGTTGAGTTGATGGCTCTAAGGGGGAGTGGAATGGGGGGGCGCACAGGAATCCCGCTTGGAAACGCAGTATTTCGGCAATCGGGCGCGCCTTGACAGTCAATGCGCCGCCTCCTGGTCTTTTGTCGTCCCCTTCCGCGCTGCTCTTAGCCCTTCGTGCGGGACCTGCGAAATACATTCAACCAAAACCACTGGTTCAAACGGGTTCTTGCGACCAGGCGCCTGCAGGCGACAAACTCTATAACGGCAGCCCAAACCGCCGCGCTTTGACCTTCGGCCACTGGCCGTAGTGCGCTGCAAGAACTTGCACTCGAAGCCCTGACACCTGGACAGCCGCAAATGTGCATACACAGAAGCGTTGAGGAGGTGAAGAGGAAAGAAGGAGCGGCGAACACGGGCAACTGCAGCAATCGGCCAGAACTTATGGGCTCGCCGCGCCAAGCAAGTTTTCCACGTCGGGATAAACAACTTTTACGTCGGTATGAAAAAAAGCGATTGCAACGCAAACAACGCTGCACAGCTCTGAAAAAGCCAGAATTCTCACATGTGAGAGTTTTGGCTTTCGTGCGTCGTATGATTCAGCTCCATCTACTGTCTTTGGGCCTGAAACCTGGTGCCGATGATGGCCGCCTGACGCCGGTGCGAAGGAGAATGGCCACGCTTCCTGAATGCCCACATTCTAGCTGTGCTTGACTTGCTGATTAGTTGCTTAGCTGAGCTAGTGATCAGCAAATTGACATTTGGTCGTTTGATGGCAATTGATCCAGCTGTGACATTCAACTTTCCAATTCTTTCATCACATGCATGGATTCTGCAAAGCGCGCAGCCCAACAGTACGGCGATGCTGCGAGGTTTGTGGAGCATTCTCCAAATTCGAGCTACCGCCAATCACGGCTATTCATTTCAGGCTGATACTGGACGACCAGAATGCGGCTACTGTACTACCAGACCCCTGCCACTGTATCGCTAGACCACTACTGCCGTACTTCTACGAATGTACTACCGCGCACTATCGTGCTTCCACCACACCGGTTTGAATCCCATCCATGAGCTCTTCCCATGGAAGTCCTGTTGACGGAAGATGGTCACTACATCGGCAGGTAATTGGCAGAAAATACAACTTTCGCATGTTCCGAAATATGGCCACAAATTGCTTCGAAAGGCTCACGAAAGACGTGAAGAACGGGGCCTTATGTTGGGTATGGTACGAGTGTTATGTTGACATCTTTTGGCAAGCTACTCATACGCTCTGCTGGTGAACCTTCCCTTAGTAGTATGTATGGTTACGTGGCCATATACACCCTAGTAGTAACCATATACTGCCGTGCCTTCGAACTTCAGAAGACCTCCTGAATTGTCTCAAAATTGCCATTCTCAACTTTAAACAAGCTCAAAATTAGCTTTGGCGTCATCGACCTGCAATGGAGGGTCACGCAGCCGAACGAAAATGTGGTCCCCTTTCTTCGCCTTACGTGAAAGTGGCATCGAATTTCGACCTGCATGCATGTGAACAACGTAGTAATGTCCTGTGTTCAAAGGGGCTCAAACATGCTCTGATAAGGACAGACAACACATGCAATGCAACGTGTGCCTGCAACACCCAGAAAATCAAATCAGTTACATATGTTAAGAAAACAACAATGCATAGCCATATCAAAAACAAGAATGGTGCAGAAACGTCTGGGTGTGTCTGCAAAACGGCATTCTCCACATCTAATCAACATCCTGTCCCACCATAGCTTACATCCTTGAATGGGCCCAGCTGCGTTGGCTCCACACATACTGCTGTCAAAATCTTTCCACGCGTACCTTTATCAATGCGCAGCCACTATCAAGAACCGCTGGCCACCTCCCAAGCTTCATAACAGCGCCCAACCACATCCTAGTTATTGTCCACTGCGTCAGCAGCAATAGCAAATGGCTGTCTCCCCATATCTCCCCCCCTACATTTTCAGGTTTTCATTTCAAGTACTGCACAAAGTCACGCATCAGTTCGGCAGCACTGCCAATCCACCAGAGCGCCAGCCGAAAAGGGTGATCCAGGAAAGCACCAAGAGCAGAAAGGTGGCTCCTGCATGCCCCACGTCTCACTCTCCCATTTCGCGGATTCGAATCCTTTGCAGGCTTTCGGCAAGGCCATCATCGGCGGCAACCATCTTGAACGACTTGCCACCCACAACACGGGTTCGCCGGCCACAAGCACGGCACTTGTACGTCTCAAGGCTGCGGTAGGGGTCCCTCTCGTATTCGTACATCGACATCTTGCTGCAGTCGTGCACAGCCCCGCATGCTGTGCAGCTCACCATGCACACATCCTCGAACTCGCCATGGAGCATGCCTCCAATGTTTGCAACAATGATCTCCGCCATGGCCCTTGCGGTCACTCCGTGGCTGTCTAAACTGGACAGGGCTTTCTCGAGCCCTGGCTTGGCAAGGTCGGGCCGGGTGCCCTGTAGCACGCCATTTGCCAACAAGTCCCTTAAAACGATCCTTTGGCACTTGGTGCGGAGGTCATCCATTCCAAGGCGATCTGCGATTCCAAGCCAGTGTGCTGCATTCAACCATGGGTCCGCTTCTTCTGGCTGTACGCCATCACCTGTGGAGCCTTGGTCCAGGAAATAGATCTTGTCTTCCAGGTCTTTGATCTTCCTTACTGACTTCTCCAACAGGCCCGGGATGTCGAATCTGTCAGCCATGCAAAGCATCCGGCTAGCCTCCTCAGCCTGTTGTTGCAACATGATGTGAAAACCTTGAATTTGAGTAGCAAACAGGGCAGTCTGCACAGAAACACTCAGGTTGTTTGTTCCCAACCAGAATTAGTCACTGCAGCAATGCTCACATCAACACCAGCCAATCTTTCAGATCAATGGAACACACCATTCATTACAGTCTGCCATGATTTCCTAATCTCTACCCTGCAGTGAAAGCGCTGTCCTCTTTGAGAATGCGCATGCTTTTCTACAAGAAAAATCCCTTTGGGCTTGCATCACTTTGCCCTCTTTTGCGAGGTGGCACAAGGCCCACAGCTCTTGTGTTGGGACAGGAATGGTGCCAAAATCCTGAATGTGATGCTGTGTTTTGGAACCAAACAGGGCAAACAAGCCAGGAGCTGATTCCACACCTGCAGAATTGCAAAACAAAAATAATTGGTGTGCTATTTCGCTGCTGCGCCAACCACAGAATTCCAAGCAACATGCTACTCAAGTTCCCTTTGGAGAATTCTCCCATATTCCGTATTGACACATCGCCATGCCCTGACTCTAGAAAGTGCCAGCGTTGTTGCGAATGCCACGAACCCACCGTTTCGACTTCTGGATGTTGGCCATACACAAACGCCAGCATGAGCTCGATGTCTTCAGCCGACACTGCCTCGGCCACAGGAATCTCCAGCTGCCCGTATGTGCTCGATGATATATTGCTCCTCAGGTCAACAATCATTTTTCGGAAAAAGCGGGAGTGGACTGCCAGCACGGCTGTGTGCACAGGAAACTTGCGGTCTGCCAGAACCAAGCAGGCATCGCACATGTCCTCATAGCCATCCACATCTTGTGGAAGATAGCTGTAGGTGACCGCATGCTCACTGGACATGTTGGTGTTGTGGACTCCTTGCAGGTGGCTCGACTCCTGTATTCACTGGTGAGATCAACACTCTCCGCATATGCACATGACACAAATTGACAACTTGCTGGGCTGTCCGTGACAGCGCAAACAACCATACAGAGCACGATTTCAGACCAGCATGCTACAGGAGCAATGCTTAATCCAAGCAACCAGTTTGCCAATGCCCTTGTTGTCCAGAGCCATCGACAAACAGAAATCAAGGTGTGGGTGCCAGCAGCCACAGTGTTTCGATTCGTTAGGCCGTCATACCCGCACATGGGGCCATCTGGCTAGCTGCACAGGCAGCTGGATCCCAGATACAGGACAGATGAAACATGCCAGACGCACGGCAGAAAGATGCAAGAAGGGCTGCCACCAGCACATGTTCCCAAATGGCATAACGTGTGCAGCACTTTGTATCCACAACTTCAGCTTAGTTGGCAATCAAGTTCTGAAACCCAACATGCCCAAGATCCTTAAGATCATATGTGCCAGAACATGGCAAAACAGTTCCCTTGCACCAAAAGGCTATGATGAGCTCATTTCCACCTACAAGCCCCGGCGCCAGCGAGCTTGGATATAGTATCCACCAGTTAAGATCATCGGCTCATGCAGCACCAATTTCTGCCCAGCAATAAAACTCCGTGTGACCAGAGCAGACCTCATGTCCCTACAATAATTGCAGTCTTGCTGCAATGTTGAGGAGCTGTGCTCGATGCGATGGGGCAGCGCATTCAGCGCCTGTCCTCAGAAGGCGACCTCCAGACACCCTTGTTCAAATTGGATCACCACCACGCCCAGCTGGACATTCGTCGCTGAAACACTGACCACCAGCCAAGCCCAGCGCACAGGGAACCAATCACAGGCAACCGAGTGGGGTAAACGGCACATGTGGCCATGCAGAGATGGGAACGATACCACTGGCCAACGACATCAACCAAAACGGTTAGCGAGCGGTTAAAGCACTGCGCATAGAATTTGCGCCCGCCGCTGTCTAATAGGCGCAATGGCAGTGCTCTTTTTATGTTCTGACAAACTGCAGTCGGGGGGATTCGATCCATTCGTGCTGCCCTCTGCATCGACCATGGGCTCCTGCGCCCCGGAGGACCAGCAACCTCCGGCGACGCGTCGCGTTGTGGAAAGGGGCTGGCGCACGCGTGTAGTGGAGCACGGCTCACAGAGTCTGCTGGACACGTCCAGTACCGTCCTTCGTGAATTCGGCTAAAGAGCAATCAGGCCCCGTTTGGCACTAACGCCAATCACACGAGCAATGGCAGGCATTCGATGCAGCCCATCGGCAGCGCAGGCCGCAGGCAACTACTAGCATCGCGAAATTCCGCCGCAAGGCGCAGTTCGGCGCGAGGACGCGGGGCGCGGCCGCCGATCGACCCTCCCCCTGGGCCCCACGCCCCCTGACATGACTTGTCGACATGTCAAATCAACACTGCTCCTCATTCGACCTTGGAGGGCGTGGCGCCCGCGGGAGCCCGCGGTGATCTTCAGAACGCCGGTACCGAACAACGCGAGAGCGTCCCGCCAAAATGACCAACGATTGTCCAGTCGCCACTCGGCACAGCGCCGCAAAACCCGCCTCGGCATGGCAAAGGGATGCGAGGGCTGGGCGCGATGCCCAACAAGAGTGGGGGATAGCGGCATAGGGCTGTGGGGCTCACCGTTTTGGCCGTGCGTGGCGCCGGCCGCCGCCGGTCAGCCTTCGGAGTCCCCTCGAAGGCGCCGGCGGAGCCGCGGGTTTGCTGTCGTGCACAAGGGCGGGCGTCGATGGGAAGCCGCTCGGGGGCGGCACATCAGCACGAAGATAATCCCAGGCGTGCCAATTTATGCGCCATTTTCCCAGTCGTTTCAATCAAAGCCGAAGACCATGTTGAAGGCGGGAAGACGCGCGCGAGAATTGTGGGGAGTGGTGCTGTACGTATGATAGGGGAGCCAGTTAAGGGGAGTTGGCTATAGTGAACGAACGGGGGCGGCTTTGGGATTGGATCATAGTTGGGGATGGCGGCGGGAATAGGAGCTGAGGAAGTGTGGGAGTGAGGGAGAGTGGGAGTGGGTAGTGTATGCGGGTAGTTGCTGGGCTGGTCGGCAATGGATCATAGTTGGTCTGGGCGGCGGGAATAGAAACTTGGCGTGAGAAAGGGACACGAACCCGGCCAGCTCGTGGAAGTGGCCAGAGTGGGTATTCTGGAGGCAGCAGCTCATGAACTGTCGCACAATCGCACTATAAGTACCACTCACTTCGTTTGTAATGATGGGTTCGGATTGTGAGTGACAGAAGTGTCTTCCCCGCGTGTGACCGTCGTGAATGCCTCCCGTACCCACGTGGTCGCCGCAGCCCAAAGGCTCATTGCGCACTTGAGCCGCCCAAAGGCGGACAGAACCTGCAATGCAGCGGGTGCTGCACGCTTACCGTTGCAATCGCAGCCTTTGTTTTACTTGTTTACTTATCTTTCATTCATTCCGAGGCGATGAAGGAACTCTAAGCACGAAACCAAATTGTAGTTTCCACCTGCCAACTAGACGACTACAACGCTATTATCTTGCTCCAATTCCTGGGCGGGGTCCAACCGACGCCATGCTCCTTTGCCATATACTCCTTAACGCGCCCAGCTGCTGCCAGAGTCGTGGCCTTTAAGTGCAGCAGGTGATGTGTCCCATGGTGATTTTGGCAGATTTATGGTTTTGTGCGGTGCTGGCGTACTTGCCATGCTCAGTGCACAATATTGCGTGGCTCTGCCTGCCTTGTGTGATTTCCACACCACCTTTTCCAGCATGGGGCACAGCCTCGCCAGCTTTTGCTCTGGAGCTGGTCACGGTAACATGCTAGCCTTGTTGTTACAAACACGTACATGGGTTGTCAACCCGTTTGGTGACACTCCTGGTGTTGGGCGTTTTGACAACTTCACCATGTCAGTGTTCACTCCTTGTCAAGGCAATGGAGACAGCTGCAGACATATACATGTGTTGGGGCTGCAAAGCAGCTGGTTTGTTATGGCTTGTTTCATCTGGCTCCATGTCCGACTGGCGGATCACCACCTGTGCCGCTGCTAGAAGCAGGGTTGGAGTTATCATTCAGCACCTGCAAAACAACACATGAAGATACAGGAGACAGCACCCAACGGGTCACTGTGTGGTCAAATTCATATTTATTACAAACGTAGGCAAGGAGGCACAGCTGCCACCCAACCAGCGTGCCAGAGAAAACGATGCTCAGTAATTGGTACAGTGAGGAACCCAATATCAGGATAAATTCCCAAACAGGGTTTGCAATGAATTCGTGCAATCTATTCAAATCAAGGAAAAAGACTCCAATGCTCCCAACGATCCATGGACGTGGGCGATGAAGGAACATCAGAGGAACAATCTGTCTAGAAGACGCGCCTGGACACAGGCCACTTGTATTCAAAGTGCAATGGCAAAGGGGCCCAGTGCGCCGCCCAGCTCCCTCTCGCACTCGTGTCACTTGTCACTTGCCAATACTTTGCTGCTAACTCTCACTCTATAACTCCATCAAGGCCGATCGTTCATGCATGCTTGACCAGCATCTCTTGATGTCAAAAAAGCAAGACAGGTTCCAGCCCCTCTGCTCCCCCTCTACTCCGTCTTAAACTGAATTATCTTCAGAGATTGCAATGTGTCATCTCTGGTCAGGATCCCACTGCCGGCATGCTTCTTGGCAACGATGGGCGTCCGGTGGCGACAGCCGGGACACTGATAAGTGCACGATGTGGAATTGAACGAGTCCCGCGTCACAGATGGGTCGTTCATGCGCCCGCAGTTCGTGCAGCATGCCCTGCACTCATTGCAGTGCAAGAACCCGCGCCGATACAACGCATCGACCAGTGCCGCTGTGATCTCCCCCATGGACTTTGCAGTCACGCCATGGCCATCCAAAGACGACAGGGCCTTCTCCAGTCCGGGGCTAGCCACGCCGGGCAGCTGGGTGAAGATGGCGCGATCGTCGGCGATGTCCCTGAGGATGATGTGCTGGCACTGGCTGCGGAGCTTCTCCATGCCCAGGCGATCGGCGATCCCCAGCCAGTGGCCCGCATCCAGCCACGGGTCGGACTTGAAGCTGTTCAGGGTGAAGTGCATCCTGTCCATGAGCTCATAGATCTTCTTGTCCGAGACCTGGAACAAGCCTGGCATGTCAAATTTGTCGGCCATCATCACCATCCTGCTCGCTTCTTCAGCCTGCAGCAACCAACGCCATTTGTCGTTCAGCAACATATTTTGTAGCGACACAAGGCAATTCAATGCAGCTCCAATGTGACTTTCATTGCAATGCCGTTGCCTAGATATCACACAACTCTCTGATTGGGAACCAACAAGCACTATTGTGGATGGATCGATGTGCGCTGCCACTGTTGCTCTGGACAAACAGACTTACAACATGTGTTGGACACATATTTAAGAAGCTTGTCAGAGGCTGTCACCTCAGAAAACGGCATCGGCTTCCAATCAAGGGCTAAACTTCATGCAACATGCTAGCATTTTGCTAACCGCAGTCCCCATTGTAGGGCAGTGGCCTGGACAATGCAAGGCCCTGGGCTTCATGAAGCACAGTGCGACAATCGACTCCATTCAGGGCATTTTCTGCCCAAATACATTATACATTATACATATATACATTATACAATATATTATACATTATACATAACATTACTCTTGCTCAGGTTGTTTGGATGAGTTCCGAAAGCAAGAATAAACGACAGTGCCTAGACAAGTTGCAAAACCACGAGACTTGACTCCCAACCAGTGCTTAACTAAAAGCGTTCTTTTGGTTAAGACCAATCGACATCCAAAAATGCTCAAAGGCAGCATCACCTGTCTGAGTTGTGCCATTGGTGCTATTGTTGAAGGGGTGCATAGCAGAAAGGGTGCAGAACCAGAGTTTCGGTATATCCCAATCCAAACACAGACTATGATGCGGCAACTAAGAAGGGAGCACCACAGAGAGGGGCATCTGAGCAACAAGCCAACTTGACTGTAACAAATGCTACTTCCGTAGTATGAACCATATGAAGCTGGCATAGTGTCACACATTAGTGGCTGGCATTTAAAGCAAGACGTTGCAAAGAAATGTCACTTCCACAGTCTCTGCTTTGGTGAATGGCGACACCATGGGCTCAAAATGGAAAACTTGCGGACATAGCAAAAGAACAACACACACTACATCTGCAGCCACAACGTGTTCCACATTGGACAGGTGGGGCCTGTGTCAAACAAAAAGGGCCTGCATCGGCCAAAAGGAAAACATTCAGGTTCCAATGGTAACGAGTCAATGCTTTCGCAACTAACTGCAGCCACTGAGTAAAAAGGGATCACTGGCTCAGCATCCAACAGGCACGCATCATGCTCACCGATTCCAGCTCCGGACGATGGCCATACACAAAAGCCAACATCATTGTGACGTCCCTGACAGAGACCGAATCATCGAGGGGAATCTCCAGTTTCCCATCATTACCCAAGGATGCGCTGTTGTTCCTCAGGTCGATGGTCATCTTCCGCAGAAGCCGGGAGTGAACTCCCAGGACAGCGCTGTGCACAGGGAACCTCTGGCCAGCCACCACCAGGTAGGCATCGCACATTTCCTCGTAGCCATCCACGTCCAGGGGGAGGTAGCCATATTTGAGGTTTCCGTCTGCCAGCATTATTGCCTCCCAAGAGGCAGGGCGCGATTTCTGCATTCACAATCGCCAAGTTATTAGACTCAAGTTCTAGAGTACATTCAGGCACGTTTGAGCAAAGGGGTTCTATTGGCAAATGTGCTGGCACGTGCATGAGTCGCCATCAGGTTGCTTTGTTCTTGGCCATCCTAAACAATTGAAAGAGTGGACTGTCTCACTGTTTTGGATGGCCGGATTTGCGCAATGGGAGCTGTTTCGATCACTGACAGGGTGTACGCAGTGACGTAGGTGGAGAATGACCTAATAGGGAAGCCGCTTCTGCAGGTCAAGAATTGGCAAGCACTGTTGCGTTGTTATGTTGCCAAACCAAAGAGACACGTGGGGGCGAGTATCCAGGGGATTGTAAGTACACCCCAGCTTGGACATTTGTGGGACTGCGCTGTCACCTCACATGGTGTCAACTGGAGGGCAACTCAAGCCCAAAGTGGCTTCCTATTAGGTCCACAGCAAAGCAAACAACTACCAGCACACAATTCAATACTGTGGATCAGATTTGGCAAATGAATTCTCCATCTTCAGACCCCAGGTTTGGCAAGGTTGCAAGTAAATGGCAGAGTGGAGGGGTGGTGTGTGTGTGTGTGTGTGAGCTATTGCCTTGCCTGATCCCTTCCGGGCTTTGTATCTTTATGGACTGAGAGGACGATGCACAGTGTGAAAGCCATGTGCATCGATCCTCTGATTCCATTAGAGCAAAATGGTGAAAGCGCTGCAACTGTACCGCTAGGTTTACTTAACGCCAGACAAACAGGGTTTGACACCATGGTCGAAATGAACACAAACAGCCAATGATTGGATGCTGCTGTGCTTGTCATGGCCTGCTGACGTGCACTGCCTTATTTTGTCTTGTGTCTACACAAATCCAACAAACGGAATTCCACTATGCCTACACCTTTAAGGCGACAAAAGGCATTGGTACAGGATTCATCGTAACAAAGAAGAGAATCGTGTCAAACAATGAGCACCCAACACGATCCAAGCACAAATGACGAGACTTTGTTGTATTCTACCGAGCATTCTCCTGGCAACTAAAGGGATAATAAAAGCAAGCGGCGGTGTGCCAGGTGGCTGCATTTCGGATATCGCATGTCAGCACATCGCAGCCGGAAGGCCCAAGCTTCGTCATGTGACCGAAGACGCAATCAGAGCTGCTTCAGATGCCTGGCATCCTTAAACCTCAAATCCCAAAGTACCAGGGTTCGAAAGGCGAAATAGTCCGCCGTGAATGAACAACGTAAGGGTGCCATCTTCCACACCCCAGTTTTCCGGCTGCCCCGTGGGGCAGCTGGCCGCGGCATCGGAGGCCAAAGCCCGATCCTCGACAGGGGAGGACGGGCGCGCGGGCCTGGGATGGCATCGCCGCGGCCACGTGGTGCCTGCCCTGGACGAAATCACGGGCGGGGACGGTTGCCGTGCACTAAAGGGCGGCGCGGTCGGCCCTCTGCGAGCCACGGGATAGGCACAAAGCCCAGGGAAGCATGCACAGCTGCGCGCCACCTACTCGCGCGTACCCCCTCTCAACGTCACTCAAAAGCATCCGGGACGGCCGCCGGAAGCCCGCAGCCCACCCAGCACCGGCAATCGACGCCGTCGCCATCGCGCGGGACCACGATTGGGTCCAAGGCGGACGTCAAGCGTCCGCGCCGCGAGCTCCGCAGGCGCCGGAGCGCATGTGCCGGCTCGCTGGACGGCTCTTTTCCACAATTCAGTGAACACCAACCACCTGAACCCCCCATCCCACCCCTCAGATCGCGCGAAGTTCCAAATCCACCCCCCCGCCGCGCCCGCGCGTCCCAGTTCTCGGGCGTCGAGCCACGACAGGACGCAGCGATGACCCAGCCGTTTTCTCCGCCACAGCGCGACGCCCGCAATCGGAACTCCCTCTCCAGAAAACCCAATCTCTTGATCGCGCCCGACGGTCCCCACCCGCCAATCGGCCTCCGGAGCGCTCTCCGGGTCTTTGGCGCCCGGCGGGCTGCGCCCTGGGCGCCCACCGCGAGGCTCCTCGGCGCTCCGCCTCGGCGATCGTCGGTACCTCCAGGAGGAAAGCGGCGTAATACGGGGCGATTTATAAATGGGCGATTTTGGGGTGCCTAGTACTTAAGTGCTGGTGCGAGAAGCTGTCTTCCAAGGGTGTCCTGCTGGGGTGTCGGATGGATGGCGTGGGTGGATGTGCGGATCCTCATGCACACGTAAGGAGGCGGCGGTGAAACCCGCTAACAGGCTGCGCGGCGGATTTGAAATTGAGCTTGTAACTTCAACTATCGCACTTCGAAGTATTAAAAAAGCATTCTGTCGAAACTATGTGCCTAAACCTATAAATTTAAGTGTCCACATGCGAGATATTATAAATTTGTACATTAATTCGTGTGATGGCGGTGCCTTGTCACGACGCGGGCACAGCAGTCACTCATGGAGTCAGTAATGAGCACCGACATTGAGACAGCGTCAGGATTCAAACGGATCGCCACGACCATGCAAAACTGGCCGCAGCGACTCCCACTTCCCGCGCCTGTGCTGTCCTGCCAGGCGCAGGTCTCCGTAGACAGCGTTTCTTGCTTTCTTTTCTCTTTCAGCTTTTTTCCATTTCTTACTTGGTGGCGCAACTCCGCGGCCAGAGGTACACCTCCACAACCTGCCGAGGGGAACCAACGGCCAGCCAAGGAAAAGGCTGGCTGCACAATGTGTGACCAGCGCAAAAATGAGCAAAATATGGTGTTGTTACGGCTAGAACTGATTGACTGTTTTTAATAACTGAGTGCATGACAAGATGATGAAGCACTAGGAATTGCATTAAAGATGTTGATGAACGGACTGATATAAAGGACAGAACGTCTGTTGCCCTTTTGCCTCGGCTGTAAACCGTTGTCGCGGACTCGAGCATACAATTCCCGTTCAGGGATCGCCAACCCTCGATCCTGCCTGCCTTCGTCAGTGTCTCGCATATTTGTGCGTAATGTTGTGCAAAAATATACTCTGAATCTGTTACATAAGGCAAACACTAAAGGAGCGGGACTTGGGGGCTTATGGCGCAACAGTACTTAACATGTTCTCATGCCGATAGCTGAAACAGTTGCAACCCTGGCAAGGAGTTATCATAGAAATTCCCGCCATCCAATCTTACGATTGTTTCATTTTATCACGTCATGGCTTTGACCATGAAAACAACGTACAGCAAGCCATGATTGCATAGAACATCTATCAAAACCGTTATCCAGAATGCACACTTGAATCCCACAACCCCATGGAAAATGATTGCCAATGTGATGTAAAATTTGCATCAATACTTTTGAGCATTCTGCATTGCATTGCCGCAATAATGCTGTATTCATTTATGACGTTATAACGCAACCTATGCATGGAATCATCTGGCCCCTCAATGTCATTGTTATCACTTCAATCAACCACCTCGGAGTGTAGTCTGTTAATTCTAGTCCGAGAGAAGATTTGCAGACAAACCCCAGTTCTCTTTCTACTCATACCAAATGGGTAGCAAACTAAATGGTATTTCTCAGAAATCGGAAGGACTGAAATCCGCCTTTGATATCGAAAAGTTTACAAGATATCTTATGTGCGAGGGTGTTTGCATCAACGTTATTTCCATCAAAGTCTTTTCGTACAGCCAAGAGGATTCAGATCGGCATGAAATCCGATACTCGTTCCTGAGGTGCACCCGAATGTTCGATGAGCCTTCACAATCTCATGTTCATGCCTCGCATGTGCTGTACTTTTCCAGAAACTTCAGGAATATCGCCTTGTGGGAGCAGTAGTTCGGCCAGTTGTGATGCAAGCCTCCGACCTGCTTGCACGAAGGGCACTCGGTGTCCTCCAGGTTGTCAGTTGCGGTGACGCTCACAACATTATTGCACTTGAAGCAGTGGAATTTATTCAATGCACCCACGTTGACGCCCCCCTTGCAGACGAAATCCCAAGTCGCTGCCGTGATCTCTCCCATGCTCCTTGCCGAGGCTCCGTGGATCTTCAGCGACTCGAGAGCCACGTCCACTTCGTGGCTCATCCTGTTCGACCACACGCTTGACAACAAGTCTTTCATGATGACGCACTGGCACTCCCTTCGGAGCTCTTTCATTCCCAGACGCTCTGCGACACCCAGCCACTGCGCCACCTGCATCTGGTCCTCAGTTTGATCGGGCAGATTTCTGGGCTTCACGAAGTAGAATCCTTCCGCGCTCTTGCTAAGTATCCCGTCCGATAGCTGGCAGAGTAAGGGAACGTCGTACTTGTCTCCCAACAGCGCCATCTGCTTCGCCTCGTCTTCCTGCGAGGAAATTGAACTGCTGAGGAAATTCCCTTGCCCACGGCCGCCACCCGCGTTACACATTGGCTGCACGGACAAGGCAGCCTATTGCCGCACGAGCCATCCATGCACTCCAAACTATTGTGCAGATTTTCTCATTTTTGTGCAGCGCTTGCCAAGCC
>CAJHUC010001123.1:0-42549 GCA_905146915.1 Ostreobium quekettii
GAATGCTACGTTGGGAAGTCTGTGGACGAGGCAGAATCAGGTGTGTCAATGTCAGTGACACAGCTGTTGTGTATTTCGGGAGAAGTTAATGGCATCCCTGTCAAATTTCTGGTGGACAGTGGAGCCAGTGGAAACTTCATCAGTGAGCATCTTGTGAGTGAGCATGACTTGAGAACAGTGAGAAGTCATAAAAAGATGCAAGTGCATTTGGCGGATGGATCAATGAGAGCATCCAATCGCATTGTGAAAGATGCACAAGTGAGCTATGAGGAGCATGCCGAGTTCTTGGATTTCCATGTTATGAAACTTCCCAAGTATGATGCGATCTTGGGGAAGTCATGGCTGGATAGATGGAATCCAAGCATTGATTGGAGAGCCGGCACTATTAGTATTCGAGTGGGGAAGAAGACAATCGTTTTGAAGAGTGACTACCCTACAAAGGAGAGTGCCAAGCTTTCAAGTATCTTCGGGAAACGGGCAATGAGTATGCAAGTCTCAGCCCAGAAGATGAAGCAGCTTGCTCGACACCAAGATGTGTATGTGGCCATTGTAAGGCCAATTGATGAAGACAAGACAGAAGACCAAGAGTGTAAGGAAGTGAACGCAATCGTGGAGTTGGATGATGCCAAGATCGATACACCATTTCCAAGAGAAGTCAAGGAGATACTGGTGGAATATTCGGATGTTTTTCCGACGGAGCTACCTCCAGGTCTACCACCAAAGCGTGCCGTGGACCATTGCATTGAATTACTCCCCGGGACAGAGCCACCTCATCAAGCACCCTACCAGATGTCTACTCAAGCATTGGACGAGTTGAAGACTTAGTTGAAGGAGCTGACGGAGCATGGGTATATTCAGCCCTCAGTTTCACCTTTTGGAGCTCCCGTCCTTTTCGTTCCAAAGAAGGACGGTAGTGTCCGAATGTGTGTGGACTACCGGGCTTTGAACAAGGCGACAATTCAGAATCGCTACCCATTGCCCCGTATCGAAGAACTTCTGGACCGCTTGGGTGAGGCAAGCTTCTTCACGAAGATTGACTTGAGGAGTGGTTACCACAAGATCCGTGTCCATCTCGATGACATGCCAAAGACAGCCTGCGAACAAGATATGGGCACTTCGAATTTCTTGTGCTACCTTTTGGCTTGACAAATGCTCCGGCTATGTTCATGCACTTGATGCATAGCATCTTTAGGGAGCATCTCGACACCTTTGTCATCATCTTCTTGGATGACATCTTGGTGTATAGCCGATCGTTGGAGGAGCACAAAGTACACGTCAGGAAGGCATTGGAAATCTTGAGAGAGCACAAGCTCTATGCGAAGATAACCAAGTGTTCGTTCTTTCAGCAAGAAGTCGAATATTTGGGTCATATTGTTGGCATCGATGGAGTGAAGCCAGATCCTGCAAAGATCAAGGCCATCAAGGAGTGGAAGCAGCTAGAGAATTTGAAGGAACTGCGGAGTTTCCTTGGGCTGGCGGGATACTATAGAGGATTCATCCAAGGCTTCGCAAAGATTGCTACGCCTTTGACAAACTTGACAAGGAAGAAGACTCCCTACAAATGGACTTCAAGTGAGGATGCAGCCTTCCAGGAGTTGAAGACCAAGCTGACCGAGGCACCTGTATTGAAGACTGCTGATCCTGACCGAGATTACGTTGTGACCTGTGATGGGAGTGACACGGCTGTGGGAGCTGTGTTGAGTCAAGTTCATGACTCCGGTGATCATCCTGTGGCATTCGAGAGCCAGAAGATGAATTCAGCAGAGGCGAACTACCCTACTCATGAGCGGGAACTCTTGGCGGTGATTCATGCGTTGAGGACTTGGAGACACTACATAGAAGGCAAGAAGTTCAAGGTCGTCACGGACCACTACTCCTTGAAGTACCTCATGACGCAACCGAACCTGTCGAAGCGACAAGCAAGATGGCTGGACTTTTTGGCCGAGTTCAACTATGAGTTGATCCATAAGCCAGGAAAGTCGAACGTGGTTGCCGACGCCTTGTCCAGGCTATACATGATTGAATGCTTGTCGATTTTTGAAGTAGAATTGGATTCGAAATTGCTGCGGAAGTTGGAGGAAGAGTATGCTCGCAATGAAGAGAGCAAAGCAATTCTCGAACATCCAGATCGCCACCCAAATTTCAAGGTGCTGAATCAGCGCATCTATTGGGTTGATGATGGACGATTGCGATTGTACGTGCCAAGTGGGACCTTGAGAAGTGCATTGATGACTGAATTGCATGATGCACATTGTTCGGGTCACTTGGGCATCAAGAGAACATCTGACCTGGTGAAACGGGATTTCTATTGGCCTTCTTTGGAGAGTGATGTGACGGAGTTTGTGAGGAGTTGTGATGCATGTCAGTGCAACAAACCTTCGAATCAGAGAAGTGCTGGGTTGTTGCAACCACTGGAAATACCTCACAATCGTTGGGAGAAAGTGAGCATAGATTTGATTACTCATTTGCCAAAGACCCGAGCAGGTTATGATGCTTTGTTGGTTATGGTGGATTATGGCACCAAGATGGTGGTGCTGAGACCAACAAAAGGGACAGCCACTGCTGTGGATGTGGCTAAGATTTTTGTGGATTCCGTTGTGCGAGTCCATGGTTTGCCGAGGACCATTGTGTCGGATCGTGATAGCAAGTTCACGAGCCATTTTTGGAAAGAAGTGTTCAAGAATATGGGAACTACATTGGCGATGTCGTCAGGATTTCATCCTCAAACTGATGGCCAAACGGAGAGGGCCAACCGAGCAATTGAGGAGATCATGAGAGCGTTCGTGGGAAGACGACACAACGACTGGGGTCAACGGTTGAGCATGGTGGAGTTCGTCTACAACAACGCCGTGCATTCTTCAACTGGATTTACGCCTTTCTACCTTTGCTACGGGCGACATCCAGTGAATCCTGCAAACTTGTTGGCTGGAGCAGAGACGAAGAATATCACGGCTGAGGATTGGATGGAGACTTTGTCCAAGGATCTACTGCAAGCACGCGACAACTTGACGAAGGCTCAAGAGCGACAGAAGCGATACGCGGACAAGAAGCGACGACCTTTGGAGCTGCGTGTCGGTGATGAAGTTTTGCTATCTGCCAAGTACCTCAACATCGCTGGAGCTGGACCAAGCCACAAGTTTGGACCGTTGTACATTGGACCGTTCAAGGTGGCGGAGTGCTACACGACAACCTACAAGCTGGAGCTGCCGGCGCACATCCGAGTGCATCCTGTCTTCCATGTTTCTCAACTGAAGTTGTACCGAGCGCCAAAGGACGCCAGAAGACGTTCCCAACCTCCCGAAGCAATCATCTCTACGGACGGCCACGAAGAGTACTTCGTCGAGGAAATCATCAACCATCGACTGCGAAAGCGCGGACGTCGAACCGTCAAGGAGTACCTCGTCTTTTGGGAAGGCTACCCTGCCCATGAAGCGACTTGGGAGCCTGAAGACAACCTCCAAAACGCGCAAGTGAAGATCCAGGAGTACTACGGCCGTATTGAGGACAATGCTTAGTTTAAGGGGGGGAGATTATAGTGACTGGACACCGTACTGTACATTGACGGGTAATTAGATGACTTAGATGATTTAGATGTGTTCATCTGAGTCTAGAAATGTGTTAATCATGATCGCCACGTTCATCTTGTTAAATGGGCCAATTTTCGGTATAATGAGGTCATTAAGGCAATTTAGGTCATTTAGCCCATTTCTGGCCATTTGGGGCATTATTCCTTGATGGAACCGATGTGATTATGAACATTATAGTCTATTATGATGTAGTGCGCGGTCATGGGCGGATGGGAGCCGCCAGGAAGTGGTGGAGTACACTCCAAGGGATTATGGGGTTGATCCGGCAGTACGGGCAACTGTCAAGTACCCGGATTACATCGGATCATAGGTACAAGTGCCCCTACGGCCATGGTACATAGGAGGTACGTGGTATAGCTTGGGGAATCCGCCTGCCATTACTAGAGGCATGCCAAGGGGGCAAGGGACCATGTGAGTGGCTCTCCAAGGGCCGAGGTGACCTTACAGGAGGCCGAGGGTGGCATTACAGGAGTGTATTGGACATTACAGAAGGCCGAGGGTGTCATGACGAGAGGGGGAGCGCGCCACCTATAAAAGTGGGCACCCCATAGGCCATTTATCTCAGTTCGCCGGTGCACTTGACCTTGTCTGGATCAGGGGGCCCACCACCGTTGTAATACATTGACCGAAGCTCTGCCATTTGTCCCATTTGTTCGCCATTATCCTGGGGATTCTACACCTGCGATTTGCACATCGACGGGAACGATTGGGTCGGAGTGGATGTTGTTAAGGGAGAATTTGAAAGGGGGCCCACGAAAGGCCGCATGGTTGACTGGCTGCCGTTGGCACTCTCTGTGTAGGATTGCAGGGCATCGGCCGATGCCCCGGGGCCCAATCAAAAAAGCGGTCGAAATATCAAAGCCGCCCTGCTTCTGGATTGAGTTAACCTGCTCCCCGGCCGGCCAGTGTAGCCTACACTGAGGTTCCGGCCTGCCGCCTGCCAAGGGCACTCCAAGGCCTAGCGCCAGGAATGGGTAGGCGATGGCGTTGGTGGGGGCGGCTACCGTTGTGAGACCCTGCCTTTCAAAACTGCCGACAAAACGCTGCCAAGGCCGGGCCCATCCCCAATTCGCACATCGCACTAGGTACCAGGCCACAAACACAGTGACAGATCACATCAGCCTTCGCAGCTACTATCAACCTGGGAAAGTGCCGCATTTCAAGCTTATCGTTGCGGCGTTGCGCCCCAGCGAGTCTAGACCCATGTCGGTCCTTGTTTTTTGCATTGCAGAGGAAAACGTGCCTCGAGCATTCCAGCAAATCCCTATTGGCCATAATCGCCAGTTGCCACCAGCTGGTGCAGCCCCAAGTCAAGGCTGCCAGCTCCCGTGAAGAGGCTGACAACATTCCACACTAGCATTGCCACCCTTGCCCATTTCTGGGCATTTCACAGCCTATTTGTAAATTTCTTTTTCCGTCTACTCTTTGGGATTAGGGGGCCAAACCGCGTTAGTATATATGACCCACTATCCACCACTTATTTTTGGGGTCCAATACACGCCTACTAATACCGGGTAAATACGGTATTAACCATGGGCTATTGATCGTAGTCAACAAGGCACTGCCACAACATACCTTTGAATGGCCATGGCCATCACCTTACAACCTAGGGTGGTGGGGGGACGCACGTCTCTGAAGTTGTCAAGCTCGTGCATGACAAATGTAAAGGAAATCTAATGGGTTATTCAATTCCCCACTTAGTTTGGGTCATTAGAGGGAAATGAATACCATTATTGATATCGCTATTAAAATTGGGACGTTTGAGTATTTGAGCTCTAAGGTTTCTAGGGAAAAGCCCAAGGATTGGATTCCCCTTTTAATTTGAAGCCTTTGTCCCCTTATAATATTGTGCAAGGCCTTTTTATTTATTATTAGATTTAGTGGGGTGGTCCCCCTTGGCTCCGGTACGTGGGGGAAATGCCGGGGCTGAGTCATGCCCCATCTTGATTGCGTGGCCTCCAGGAAGTTTCCAAACCTTGGCAAAGTATAAAAAGGGCCATTGTCTGCCCTCTATAATATCCATTTTTTGCTGTCTAATCTTCAATCATGCCCATGCAAAGCATACCCCGCAGTATGCCACCTTGCTGTATCCGCCCCCTGTACAACTGCTTCTCTACCCACCGGAGGCCGCGTTCCTGTGCGCACCGCACGGACTGCACTAACGCGCGTCCCAACCAAGCGCCACCCGAGCTGGAGCATCCCAGGCCAGGAGCGAAGGAGATTGGTGCCGCCGTGTCTCCCCATTGGACACCGTGAGAGGCCAAGGACCGACAACACTAGGCCGCTATGATTCCGGTGCATTGAGCACTGCAACATTTGGTTTTGGAGCTGAGTGATGAGCCGGACGAGCAGAGACAGGGCAGCGAGATCAAAGGAATCGAAGGGATGGTGATTAGAGGCCTCCGGACCGTAGATGAGCGGCGATTCGTCCCCACCATCCCCGCCCATTATGATCCCCAAGGCAGGATTCAAGCTATTCAGCTTCGGCAAGGTGAGTCTGCCCATGCAGCAGCTGCGAGGGAGAGCACGACCCGTGCCACGTAGTGTGCCCCGGTGCGGAGTGCCGTTGATAGAGCACGAGCCGGCTGCAACGGCCGCAATGCCTCCCCCCCGCCAAATCGGATATTGGGAGTGACGTGACAGGCGATTGGTGGCAGTATGGGTCGGGTACTGTGCTATGCACACACTAGTAAAAAATAAGCTAGATGACATGGTCTGCAAAAACATGTATTGTGTATTGCCAAAAAATATTGTGTGCTAAACCGTGTACTATTATTAAGGTAATTGGTAATATCCAAAAAGCGTGCAGTAATAACCAGAAACGTGTAACACGGTTTGGAAAGTGTGTCTTCTTTTAAGCCTTTATGATGAATTGTGTACTGAGTGTGTACCATCTGTGCCTAAAGTATGTGCACGTTTTCGTATAGTGTGTATATTTTGACTGCCAAAATGAATTGTGTACTAATTGTGTTCGATGTGTGTCTTCTCTATATAAACAATTTCAAATAGTGAGTACTCTTTCTACAATATGCAATGAACTGTGCACTATGCGTTTACTACCAATGTATCTAATAGACCTCAAAATAGTGCGTACTCTTTTAGCCCCAAAGGTAATCCCACACATACCTTGTTGCAATGCTCAAGTTTGTTCCTTAGCTGCATGAGTGACCAAACAAAGCTGCAAGGCCATGGCATTCTACTTCTCTATCCCACAACAACTATCATGAATGAATATGCTGCCTTACTCCTTCACCACAAATACATCTGTTTGTATGCAAATTGGTCCCAAGTTGTGCAAAGGAGATTTGGCGCTATTGGGGTCCACTCACTACTTGGTGGGCCTTAATATAGGTGAACCCATGGCATGCCATTTGCCTTCCATGTCTGTGCTGTTGTTTGGTCCATCCAAGTAGCAATCTATCGCATTTTGCCAGGTTTGATATGCTGCTAACAAAGGCAGGCAGGGTTGAGGGATAGCGACCTTTTAGCAGGGATATTAGGCTCGAATACATGGCAATGGCTTACAGCGGAGCAAGGGACAACAGAAATTTCGTCCCTCATATATCGGGCCCATCACCGTCCATCACCGCCCCTAATTTAGTTCCCATTGTTTCCTTGCCGCTGCCAGATACATGGTTGTTGCAATTGATACACGGTTTTACACGATCCAGACAATGTGGAGTATGTTGCGCCTTATACCACTTGGCTATTGCCCCATGAAGGCCAGCGACGGCAATGAGGTGGGTGATGGCACCGGGTGGGGATCGATTAAGAGCATGCACAACAATTGCCTGAATATAGCAAAGGACAATAAGGAGTCGATGAGTGCACCTCACGCGGGTCACTATGAATGCACGTGAGATTGGAGCCATGGCTTATTGGGAGGATATCCAAAGCCACGTTGGAAGGCATGCTGACCAACTGGGTTTTGGTGCCCAGAATCTAACCGCCTTTGTCACAAAGCTCAGCAGGCATTTGCAACTCCCCGTGTATAATGCGCACAACCTGTACAATATACATTATTGTCACTTTATCAGTACTTTATTTAAAGAGCGCCTGGATTGGCAACGGCATCTTTAAACTATCTCATCCGTGAAAATATCAGGCATGCCATAGTATTGGAGCACTTGGCATTGTAACAAAACTATCCAGCAGTGGATGAGTTGTCAGGGATCAGAGTGACCCGCCGGTCTCCAGCCGGTGTTCAGCAAGAGATGAATGCAGTACTTAAAGGGTCTTGGAATCTGGTCTGGGGTTCTTTTTCCCCCTTGGTGCCACTGTGCGCTACACCGTGCCCACTGTGGATAGTGTGGAGCAGATAATGGGCATGTCGGTGGGAGTAAGATATTATGACAACCATTTCTTTGTCGTCCTTGATGTCTAGTTCTTCTTTTGGCCTACCTTCAAGGCTGGCCATATGGCTGACGTCTTCTTGACATCCACCTTTCAACGCCCTTGGGGCAGTTTCCTAGCCGGTGCTCTCTAATTAGAGAATGGTGTTATAACACCCAGCAACTTCCTCTCCTCAATGTCGCCCTCAGGGCAAGCCGCACAGCTCGCGTCCTCTGATGCTCTGTGATTCTTGCCCTCAGAGTTGGTGTGAGGGGAGCTGTAGGGGGTATGTACATTAGCGCAGAAAGGGGTTTGTCTTGTATATTAACACAAGAGAAACATTGTATATTATAGGCACTGGGCATTGTACAATAAGGACTCTTTAGAAGTGCTGTATAGTGGGGTTTACTAAGGGCAACTGGGCTGGGTAATGATGAAATAGACAAAGGGGATGAGTGCCGTATTGGTCAATACGGTAGAGGGTGGCACTGGGTACCCACGGGTCGGTGAGACAAACGGACATGTAGCGGGGAGGTTCAAATTACAAACTGGGCGGGTATGCCAGAATCTGGGTGACTCACCCAATTCTGGCATGACCCTTGGACTGCCTTGGACATGGGGTATATAAACAGGAACACCGAAACACTTCTGTAACCAGAAAACTTGCCGCCAAGTTCGTTTCCAACTGGATCCCAATACGAACGGGTAAACGGGCCGAGTCCCGTCCAGCCAAGGAGGGCATTCGCCCCTTACAACTGGTTTCGGAGCCAGCGGAGTGCCCAAGGAGGCGGCGCTTCGTACTGACCAACCCACGACCTGAGGCGGCGGGACACCAAGGCACAAAGAGAACTGGGATTCCCTTGAAGGGCGGCACAGCCGGACGTCGAGAAGTCGTCAGCTGCCCGCGAGGCCCGGAAGGAGAGAGTGGACGAGTGCCGCTGTGCGCCGGAGTGCGACAACGAAGAGGCCGCCCCGAGGGCACGAGGGCTGGACGTCACAAAGACGTCAGCCGCAAGGCCTGCCCCGAGGGCACCAATGATCGTTCCGCTGTGCGCCGGAGTGCGACAGCGAAGAGGCCGCCCCAAGGGCAACGAAGGTTGGACGTCGCGGAGATGTCACCTGTAAAGACCTGCCCCGAGGGCGAATTAAGAAAAGCAGAGGAAGAGAAGTTTCAAGAACAAGGGTATAGGTGTCAGGAGCTGCTCGACAGGGGAGACGTCAGCGACGCGGGCTGCCCAATTGTGACAACCGTAAGGAGCCAAGAACCGGAGAAAGGGAGCGCCGGAGCATTGGGTGACGACCCAAGGCACAAAACGACACAGAAATGTCGGTCGACGACTGACCCGTGAGGAAAAACCAAGAAGGGGAACCTCAAGACAGAACCAAACAACATGAGCCAACCGGAGAGTGTGCACAGCCGGTCTCCAAGCCCGTCACAAGCTTCGCCTGACCAACTACAAGCAGCCATCGAGCAAGTACTGGGCGACAGGTGGAACTAGCTGGCGCAACATGTGGAGGTGCAACAAAACGAGATAAACCAACGAATCCAGAGCCAGCTGGACGAGGCAGTAGCAGCTGTCGCATTGCTGGCTGATGCCAGGACACGACCGCAACCAGAGCGGCCAGCCCTGCTGACCGTCAAACCAACCAAACCACCGACATACGAAGGCGCGTGTCAGGGAACCTTCACACAATGGGCATTTCAAGCCAAACAATATCTATGCCTAATGCACGTCCAAGACGAGGCGTACTGCATGGAGTTTGCGGCCAGTCAGTTCCGAGGAGCAGCTGCCCTGTGGTGGCAAAACCTAGTAGAAGCACATGGAGTAGGAGCAGTCCAAACGTGGCAAGACTTTGTTCAAGCAGCTGAGGAACAATTCAGGGTGACCAACGACCGGCAAAAGGCACGTGGCGAGCTGGCAAGGCTCGTCCAAAAAACTAGTGTGGAAGACTACACTGGGAAGTTTATGGATCTCAAGACACGCATCAAAGGAATCAGTGATGACGAGTGGCTCGACAGATTCAAGCGTGGGTTGAAAGCAGCGGTACGACTGGACGTTGAAAGAGCCAACCCGCAGAACCTTCAACAAGCAATGAGTCATGCACTGCGGGCGGATGACATCCTCTTTAGAATTAACGGGACCACAAGAAGCCAAGTCGGCGCACCAGTACAATGGCCCATAGCTCGACCCGTGCCTCGAGCTGGACCCACGCCAATGGAGGTGGATAACATACAGAAAGGATGACCCCAAGAGATCCAGTGCCACCGCTGCCGGGGTTATGGGCACGTGGCAAAGAATTGCGCCATGAAATGGCGACCAGGCGAGCACACGGTTGGCACCGAGAGACAACAAATGCTATGGTGGTGAGAGGCGTCACACCGTGACGAATTTGGAATTCGCTGAAGCAGAGACACTGGATGAAAACTACTGCGGTAACATCAGCAACCAAACAAAGGTTACAGCAATGCTGCCATGTTTTAAATTCAAGATACAAGGAAGACCAGGGCTTGCTTTAATTGACACCGGGGCAACCATGAACTTCGTCAACCGTGCCTTCCTCGAGGAGTTGCCAGGCATGGAAAAGGTGGAGGGCTCGACGACAATCTGCCTGGCGGGCGGAACGACTCGAGGCAGGTGCCCAGTGCATAAAGGCCTCACAGTCGAGCTGGGCCTATCTGTCACCAAGGTGGAGGCCACCAAAATGAATCTGTGCCATTTCGATGCCATCCTGGGCATCCCGTGGCTGCTCGAGGCCTGACCAAGGTTTGACTGGGACGAGCACGCCCTCGTTATGGATGACAAAAGGGTGTGGCCCGTCCGCCGTGTGCCTCGGGAGAAGCTACCTGATGACTTTGCACAGGCCGAGAGCGAAGAAGCGCTGAGTGAGGAGAAGGACAACAAAACCAAGGCCGAAGACGTTACCCCGTTGAAAGACACCGCACCCGAACAACTGGAGGTGAAATTCGACCCAACCGAACGGCTGAAGTGGTGCGTCTGGCAGCGAATGAGTCTGGAAGATGACCACAGCCACCCAGAGGGGGACCCGCGCAGCGAGGATTGCTACAAGGACACCGGCGGGAAAGGAGCAGAACAGGAAGGGAGCTGCGGCGAAGCTGACGCTGTACCATCACCCCAAGAATGTAAGGACGTCAGCACGGTCGCTGAGGGTCTGACCGGCGACGTCTACAACGCTGGTGACGACCATGGTGCGACGTCTGGAGCTGGCGACTGTGATGGTTCGAAGACACAGGACGAGAAGGACCAAGACGGCAAAGTCGTCATCAAATGCGCAGACATCACGGTAGCGGCGGAAGACGTCGAAGTAAAGATGATGACTCCGCAAGGTGCAGCCGACCAGCTGAGCAGAAACGGCACCCCCAATGGCAGCTTCGCGGACGTCACGGCCAGGGCGCCGGACATCAAGGCAAGAGCTGTACCACAAGGAAACGCGTCCGCTACGAAAACGGTACAGGGCCAGGCGGTGAAGCGGCATGCAAGGAGACGCCTCAAGAGGCATATTACGGTGGTCATGCGGCAGTTCAACACGACGGATCAAAAGACGTCAACAAGCGGTCAAGGCGTCAACTGTGAGCCGGCGCCGCCTGACCCGTCAGACGAAAAGACGGTGCCAAAAATATGCACGGCAGGGGTTGCCGCGCTTCCCAGTGACAGGGTACGACGAAGTGGAAGGGTCCTGAACGGTATGGCTCTATTTATAGGACTGGCGGGAGTGTTGGCCACTGCCCTTCTACTGTCCGCCGTCCTCTACCACCCCGAGCCAGCAGCCTGCCACCCCGCTGCTCCCGTCCGAGACGAGATGGCGCCCGGTACCGAGAGCTGGATCGAGATCTACCGGCACATCCACAGGCACAATACGGCGGAGCAACTGCGTCGCCATTGGGGGCTGGTGAACCGGCCACGCCCAGACAGCCCTGTAAACTGGGGCTCCAGTAACGACTCCAATAGCGGCGAGGAGTTGGACGTCACCAAGGACGTCCCGCCCATGACGAGGGGGCGCGACTGGGCGGCGGCGGTCAGCGACGAGTCGGGCACAACCGTTCGGGATCAGTCCGAGTGGCAACCCACGGCGAAACCCAAGAAACGGGGGCTGGAGCCGCGAGACTCCTGGAGCGTCATGTGGACATGGTCGCCTACGAGCAAGCGGTTGCGACGGGTGGCGGGAGGCTGCGGGGATGACGACCCATGGCGCGACATCGTCCAGCCCCATTGGGGGGGTGACTGGACCCGACATCAAGGAGGGCGCTGGTGGACCAGCGAAGAGAAGGAGAACAAGGCGTTGGACGGCGAGACGACGACGCCCGAGGGATACCGGTGGCCCGTTCGGGTTCAACCAGCCTGGGGCGGCAGCTGGGTCTAAGCCGAATGATGTACGAAGGGGACGACCAGCGGCGTACCACCTTTCCAACCTGCCGGAGCATCCAAGGACGGAGAATACTCGCGAGGACGCTTCGTAGCAGGGGGGGAAGAGTGTGAGGGGAGCCGTAGGGGGTATGTACATTAGCGCAAAAAGGGGTTTGTCTTGTATATTAACACGGGAGAAACATTGTATATTATAGGCACTGGGCATTGTACAATAAGGACTCTTTAGAAGTGCTGTATAGTGGGGTTTACTAAGGGCAACTGGGCTGGGTAATGATGAAATAGACAAAAGGGATGAGTGCCGTATTGGTCAATACGGTAGAGGGTGGCGCTGGGTACCCACGGGTCGGTGAGACAAACGGACATGTAGCGGGGAGGTTCAAATTACAAACTGGGCGGGTATGCCAGAATCTGGGTGACTCACCCAATTTTGGCATGACCCTTGGACTGCCTTGGACATGGGGTATATAAACAGGAACACCGGAACACTTCTGTAACCAGAAAACTTGCCATCAAGTTC
The DNA here is from genome assembly GCA_905146915.1 of Ostreobium quekettii. Classification (NCBI taxonomy): domain Eukaryota; kingdom Viridiplantae; phylum Chlorophyta; class Ulvophyceae; order Bryopsidales; family Ostreobiaceae; genus Ostreobium; species Ostreobium quekettii. The sequence goes on from CAJHUC010001123.1 coordinate 12,822, forward strand.
GTTTCCAATTGGATCCCGAGTCGAACGGGTAAACGGGCCGAGTCCCGTCCAGCCAAGGAGGGCATTCGCCCCTTATAGTTGGCCACGTTGCTGATGCTCTCCCAGCGTCCAGCGGTCTTCCAGCTCCACTTCTTGGAGCTTCAAACGCAGTTGATGTCTTTGTGACATCCCGCTGCTTGTCTTATGGGTTGCACCCTCCCATCCCATTCCTTGGGGAACCACCACCTCCCGGTCATGGCCCAGATCTCCTCAAAGTGCCGCTTTATCGTCGGCTGCTTCGTTGGCTCTTAAACTAGTTGTAAGGAGTGAAAACCCTTTTTGGCTGGATAGGAAATGGTGCGTTCTCTCCGTTCAAGTTGGGGACTGGTCGAGTCGAAACTGGGCAGCAACTTTAATTACAAATTGGTTTGGTGTGTTTGTATTTATACATGCTCCCAAGGGATCTCAAGAGTCATGCCAGAAATAGGTTGGGTCACCCTAATTCTGGCATACCTGCCAGGTTTCAATTTGAATTCGCCCATCCCTTGTTCATCCGTTCTTCTGACTAGCTGATCCCGAGACCCGTTCCTACAATGCTTACCAACACAGTGCTTTCCTTCCGGTATTTTCCCCTTTGTCCATGGTATTAAACAACACCTAAGCTGCCACTTCTAATTGGTGCTACTCTCCCTCAAGTACCGACTTTGCTTTCCCTAATAATATACATTGCTCCCGTGAAGGCCCTTATCATACAATGCGCTGTGCTTTTTCCCCAAGCGAGTGTTCTTATTGTACAATGTTCCCAACCATCTTATAATGTACAATGTAGTGTAAGTCCCCCTTACAAGCAGCCAACAACACAAGCCGCACAACACTTTGCTATGGGGAACACCAGCCAGGAAGACAACCGCAAACACCTACTTTATTGGTGATGGCTTTTTGGCTAAACACAGGTTAGCGCCCATTTACCACCTTGCATATCTTTCTAAAATATGGGGACTCCACCACTGATAGTGGCATGCTGTTGGCGGCTATCCACCACACTATTGCAACCTTTGTTTGCTGCCAAAGTGCACTCCCCATTGTGTAGGCCGGCTGTTCCATGTACTGGGTAACCGTCTGCACCCCCACCCCCACTCCCTTTTCCACCACCTGGCGTTGGAAGGCTGCCATAGAGAAAGGCTTGCCCCTTGCCGTTACTTTCTCCAACAGCTCCATAGCCTCCTGCACATACTTTTTGCTAGCCCTGTGGGACTTTATATGCTCCCCAACCATATTAAACAAGGAACTCATAAAGGAAATTGCCTTATCACATAGCTGACAAATCATTTTATCATGATTAGCCTTGTCTCTACTATACTAATCCCCACGTCACAACTAGCCAAGATTGCTAGGATTGGCTTCAAACAACGGCTTAACCCACTATGCACCAGGTGCCTTGCGCTTCAAGGAGGGGGCAACTTGGCTCCCGGTGCCCCACTCTATTGGGCCCTACCCGCTCCACCCATGCCCTCTTTGCCGGCCTGCACTCCTCGTTGCCGGCAGGGGGCTGTAGCCCAACCCGTTGTCCACCACCATCACCAGATTGCCTCTCGCCAAAGTCCGCCATAGTTTGCGGGGCCAAGGGCTCTGTCATCCCTAGATGTGTAATGTCCCTAAAGCTTTGGGTCTAGCAGTATGGTACTCTATCTCCTCGCGCAGCATGTGGTTGTGGTTAAAGCGGTCAAACTACTCGCCCCCAGACCCCAGCCCCATCGCACTTGCCCTCGGGGATAGGATGTTCCTGTCGCCTCCCACTAGCATTGCCGCGATCCCAGTATCATCAAGGCCATCCTTGAGGCCCACCGCCACTGCCGGCTGATCCAAGGGTTCCTCCTCCGCCTCCGTAGGGTGTTCTCCCTTAGCATGGCAGTGTTCAAAGGTATGCTACTCTCCTGAGGGTTGCGCGTCATCACCACTCGCAGCATGCCCCTCCACTGCAGGGGCGTCCTCTGCCGTCGCTGCCCCGGGAGCCGCCCGGGCGCTGACCTTCACAAGATGCTTCTTCTGCTTCTTGCCACCAGCCATCATGCAACATGCAGGAATGGCGGTTGGGGCACTATGACCAACGTTTGTAGGAGCTTCTGGTGATTGGGGAATCCCAATCTGGGAAACGCTCAGTCCTGGCCCCGATCCTTGCTAGGACTAGGCTAGGACCGGGCTAGGACTGGGCTAAGACCAGGCTAGAACCGGTCTAAGATTGAGCCAGAGCTGGGTGTTGGGCCGGGTGTGGACCGGGTCAAGATTGGCCAGGGCCGGTTGGGTTGGGCTGCGGTTAAGGGTTACGTGATGCACACTAGATCCGGTCCCGTTCCTATTATGGCCCAATCCAGACCAGCCCGGTCCTAGCCTGGTGCTAGCCCGGTCATGGCCGATTTCAAGGCCAGCCAGCTGCAAGGCCGGAACCAGACTTTTGTCTGGTCCTGGTCCAGTTCCGATCCAAGTCTTTGTCCTGTCCCGGTCTGGCCGGGCCCACCTCTCTATGTGGCCATGGCACCAAGTTTGTAGGCGTAATGTCTGACAGCTGGGTGCCTTCAGGAGGGATTTCAGCTAGAATTTGCTCACGGTCATGTGTTTGCAATGCCACTCGTCCGCCCAACACTTCCACAATGGCCAGAGGGCCCCGTTGGCGCCGCCTTGGCCCAACCACAAGTTCGCAAGTGGTTTCGGTGGAGGCCACCAGGCTCATTTGTGCCTGTCACGGGGCTGTGACAAATGGCAGTGGTCGCACTTTTGCCCCCTCGATAGGGCAATGATTTTTTTTCCAAATTGTCACTGAACCCCATAGCGAGCTGGCCCATTTTCTTGATGATTCTCCTCCGGTACTGGGTTTGGGTCAAACCATTAATAGTGAACGAAATGGTGGCCCATTTTCTTGATGACTCACCTTCAGGAGCGTGTTTGGATCCGAAACTATTGATAGCGAATGAGTTGCGCCAAGGGGGAGTCGATACCACGACAATCCACATAAGGGCACCCACTAATAAAAAGATTGCAAGCAATATATAAGGTGGGCACTCTTATTGAAACCATTGTAGTGACCTGGTCACTTCCCCACAAGTACTTGTCACTTGCTACTCGCTGTAACAGGACTATTTTGGGGCCAACCGCGACATGTATAGGGACACAAGATTGCACTACCCGATTTGGGAATTCAGCTGAAAGAGCAATCGTTTTTGAAGCTGCAGGCACCTTGTTAGTGTTATTTGTGTATGTGGCCATTGCGCACAGATCATGGCGTGTAACCTGACCAGCTTAGCTTCAATGCCAATGGTGTGAAGACTCAAAACTATAGATATCGGCAGGGCACAGCCAGGATCTTCTCATCACCCGAGTTGCATGGGTTTCTGTGTGAATCGGCGCAATTGTGTGGATTTTATGTTCTTGTTTTTTTGGATATCACTTGGGATTGCATACGCCTGGGTGTCCAAGGCCTTTGGGTTTTTTATGTCTGGATTTGTGTTGCTGGTTCACCAGCGACACGATTGTAAACTGGTTGGACCTCCCGGATTTGGTTCAGCTCATTGCTATTTAACCAATCTGAGGCACGGTAAGGGCAAAGGCATACCGTGGCTGCGCAGCCACTGCATGCAGCGCTCACCACCCTTGATAACCCCAGGATTTTACTTTGCAGTAGATTAACCTGCACCAATACGTGACTCAGCCTGGAGGCTGCCCCAAACCCCGCACATCGTAATCCTGTAGTTGACGCCTTAATCATCACACAACTAACCGAACAGATTCTCTGGGCAGCGCGTGTGGCAAACAAGGTAGATTGGGCACCGAGGTGCAAGCGAAAATAGTCGACCCATTCATTCCCCCAAAGCCCAGCACAATCCAAGGGAGCCAGATTACATCGGCCCCCTTTGGACGCTTCGGGCTTTGACCGAACCTACGTGTTGGATGGACAGAAAGGCGAGGGCTGAAATGGGCATTCAAATTGAGTTGCGGATAAAACCGATCGTCACAACCCACGAGGTCCCCATTGGCAGAAATCCATTATCGGAAATTTATATTCACTTCTGGCCTACGGATTTTCTTCCCGTCCGACTTGCACAATACTTCAGAGATACCATCATAATTTTGCATGATGCGAAATTTATAGTACCAGGTTTTTGTACTTTGGTTTGAGTCGCAAAGCATTGGGGAAACTGAAATGACAGCCATTGGATTCGTTAGAATGTGACAGGCAATAATTGATGACAGATGTACAGTAGGGGTCCCTACATAGCGCCCCCTAACAGCGCCCCTGGCCCCCAATAGCGCCCCTTTTTTGGCTTGTCTCCATTTTTGCAGTACTTTATGCAGCTTTGCTGCGCAGTGGGACCTCAAACTAGCATTGTGGGCACACGGGAGAGGTGTCTGGTGGACAGATGCCATGGCGGCCGTCCGTTTTCGCAAACTTGGCGAATTGCAGACGGGCGGACGGCACGTCTGGTGCGTGCACCATGATACCTGGGCCCGGGGCCTCCCCAGCAGGCCAAAGGAGGTGTGCTTTCCGTGGCGGATCCCCATCTATGCACACCGAAGTGGCCACTGCCCGCCTTGGCTCCTTGCGGCCGGCGGATTGGAGGGATAGGGAGGGGTGCCTAATGCCGCGGCGTTCCTTTTCTTCAATGCGCAGATTGCCGCAGAATCGAGGGCCGATAGAGACCAATGTCGCGAATGAGTATTCTGAGCAAGCCTCGCCCTTGCCCTTCAGGATCAGTGCCGGCGTGTGAGTCAAGGCCGATTGATTGCACTCATGGGTGCCAATCAGGGCACCCATGGCTGGCACCATTCGGCGCCAACGAGGGGCAGCAATGGCGAGGGTGGGAGGCCACGTTTGGCCTCCCACTCCCGCTTTTTTGTTGTGACTTCTGTGCCCAGTTGTTAAACGCCGCGCTGCCATTCTTCACTGTTGGCATTCGCCCCTCGTAGGCGTCGATTGCACTCATGGGTGCCAATCAGGGCACCCACGGTTGGCACCAGTCGGGGCCAATGGGGGGTAGCAATGGCGGGAGTGGGGGGCCACTCTCGGCCGCCCACTCCCGCCTTTTTCATTGTGGCTTCTGTGCCCAGTTGTTAAGCGCCGCACTGCCGTTGTTGACCGTTAGCACTCGCCCACGCTGCACCTGTTACTCTGGGTCATGCAACTCTCACACAGGGGCGTCTCTGTCTCCGGGCGACCTGCCGCACAGATGGGGAGCGACGGGGCGCGTTGGTTGTGTCATGCGCCGCCTCCAACGACGCAAAGCACTGACGTCCCATGAGTACGTCCACGTGCGGTCGTCTGCGAACGGATATTTGCAGAAATGCGGGGGGCTGCTATCCCCTGTTCTCTACGGCGTGGTGTGCCCCTGCCCGGTTTGGCACACTCTTAATGCAGGCAATGCTGTGCAATTCCACGGGGTGACACTGCGTAACATCAATGCAACCCCCAAGCACGGTGTTCCACTACTGTGGCACGATGGCACATGGCACACGCTTTTGATGTGTCAATTTGGCATCTCAACATGCCATAACACTACTAACGGATCTACTTTTGCGTCTTCTTGTGATGGGGAGATTTATTTTATAATTAAAATTACAATTGAATGCATCAAAAAATAAATTCTTTAGCCCCCCGGGCCCAAAAAACGCCCCCTTTTTGCCCACGTCAAGGGGGGGCGCTATATAGGGACCTCTACTGTAGTTGTGAAGGGATGGGGAGGGAGAGAAGCAAGGCAACAAGAGAGTTGGCTCTCCTCGAGTAGGAAGCCACCCACCGACCAGTTAAACGCCCCGTCAAGGCTGCTGCTATGCTCGCCAGCCCACAGAGCACGAACCACACAGATGGCATTGAGGAACATTTACAGCCAGCCAGGCTTTTTTTTGCCAATGCTGTGCGGTGGCTTAAGATGTATCAACAAGCCGTCCAAGAATCTGGCTTGATGCCCAAGGAGTCATTTTCCTTCTTATGCTTCATTTAGGGAATACACTATGTCGATTTTGGTACGCTTAGCGTCAAATTGACGCTAAGAGACTACGCAATTGAAACAAAATCGACATAAGGTGCCCAAAAACGCCACTGATAAGCAGCAAACAACCCCTGACATGTTCTTAAGCCTGCTACAAGTGTCCCATCTCTAAAGAAGGTCTTAGAATGGATCAAGTTGCAGCCATTGAGGCTGCCCGCCTCACCTATAATGGCATGCAGAATCCCATTTTTTAACCAGCTGAAATCAGCACAACTTTTATTGCTTTTCTACTTAGAAACACCTGGAAGTTGAATACCATTGTTAGGTAATGTTGCTGAGTCATCCTGGCTTTGATATAAGGACTGACGCTAAGGAGGAGGGGGGGTCTGAGCTTTACGTCAAATTGACGCTAAGCAGACCAAAATCGACATAGCATCTTCCCTTCGTCCGACCTTTCACATCTCTTCTTGACATGCACATTAATGCACCACCAACGTGTCAACAATAGTGTTGGTACTGGTTTGTTTGGTACAATTCTCGACCATGCAAAACAGAAGTTGCAGTAAAGATGGGCCTCTTGAACAGAGAGGGCAAGTTGTTGCACAAGGAAGAAAGGAAACAGGGGCCAAAGCAATATACCGATGGCCCATGGACGATTGACAATTTGACGAATGAGGAGCGTGCCTTTCCGAAACGGATGCTGGAAGGATGGGTTTGGAATGCCTTTCGAACCACCACGTAACGGTGCAGCAGTTTTCCACCATGGGAAACAGCACTTCTGCAATGTGCTTCATTTCGGCCCCCGCCAACAATATGCATCTGGCTCACCATCACATTACATCGTAAAGGTCACCCATGCACAACGCCACTTGCTTGCGAAAACGGTGAGCCAGCATCACCGGCGTCTGTCAACCCCGACTCAAAATGTACCTGTTGCCACCACGAATGGCTTGAAAAACTGACACTACCTGCATTCCTTCGATGCAAAGCGACCAAGCAATGAGGCACTAGAAAATCCACCGCGCTGTGTCACCAATTTCGTCCATTTTGACATTGCATACAAGTGCATCCCACTTATGCACTTCACATGCATCCATTGCAAGCATCACTTATCAATGCAATTGTCCAACCCACAGCCATCAGGCACCCAAGCTCATGCCAGTGAAACTCAATATTCAATCGCCGCCACATTATTGGCCAGTGGGACAGCACACTAAGGAAAGCTTCGGTGCCGCAGGAGCAAAGGGTGGGGAAAAAATAGCAAAATCAACTCGTCGCATCCAGCCACAACAGATGCGTCGCAACTAGGTGAAATATTGCAAGCACTGAATATGGTGGGAAAGCACTGCAGTCCCCTCGTTGTGTCAAGTCAGTGAGGCACGCCTGTTGAGACTTGAGACTTGTTGCCTTCACCCAGTCAATCAAATCGCCCTATGCCACAAGGCCATCCATCCATCTTATCCCAGCCCATCCAATCCATCACCTCATTTGTTAACCCCACAATACCGCCTCACGCATTGCAAGACGCGCTCTTCAACAGTTTTGCCACGCCCAGCACGCCTGCGCCAGCAACCGCCACGCCACCAGCCACCCACTTCCACTTGCCCTCCACCACAGCCTCCTGCGCACCGTACAGCGCAGTGCACCGCGCCAGATCCCCGGGCTGCAGGTCCACCCGGTCCCCAACGTAAAACGGTGCCATCACGTCTGCCGGGTTGCTCGAGTGCGTGAAGCCCAGTACGTGACCAATCTCATGCAGGGCCACAGGGTACAAAAAGAACCGCCCGGGGGCGGAGTTCTGCCCCCTGAGCAACCACCTCTCGGCTGCATCGAACTGCAGATAGTCCTTCGTGCTGTGCGCCAGTGCGCCGCCCTTCCCGTCGAAACTGAAAAGGTTGTCAGGCGATTTGTCCCCCCAGGAAACCCTAACATGGGCAGCACACTTCCTCCTCACCTCCTGGAACTTCACGCCTGTGGCCTCCGCCCATGCTGCAAACGCTTGCTTGATCTCTTCCACCACCCCGTCACGATTCATGTACCCCGGTTCGGGCCCGACCCAGTACTTCACTGTCTGGCCCTTCTGGTAGTTTGCGACGTCAGGGTCATCTGGCTGATCTGGCACCGTGTCCATCCGCGGCAGGCCCAGCTTTCCCTTTGTGACGGTGCCCGCCACGCCGTCGGGGGTCAGCCCGACGAACCGCTGGAACTTCTTCACAGCCTCCTCGGTCACCGGGCCATACTGTCCGTCCGCGTCTGCAGTCAGCCACCCAAACTTGATCAGGTACTTTTGGAGTTGTTTCGTGTCACCGTCTGTGCTCCCACGCTTCAGCGGCGCCTCCTTGTTCTCGAAGAACGGCCCCTCGATCGTGGGCGCGGGCACCGGGGTGTCCTCCAGCCGCGCCACGGCGTCGTTCTCGTCGACGGTCATCACCCTCACGGCGCAGTCGTAGCGGCTCAGTCCGGCGCGCTGCAGCACCTGGGTGATCTCGATGTAGACATCAAAGGGAGGGCGGTCCTCGCAGTTCTCGCAGCGCGCCCGTCGAGCGGAGAAGATCGCGCCCACACCGGCGAAGGCCGGGTCATCCGCCCACGTGGACCTGTCCGCCGGGGGCGCCCAGGCTGCTGCCGTTCCCTTGGGGAGGACGAACACGTGGAGGGTGTAGCTGTGGTCTTGCATCTCCAATATGTTGATGGTGAACTTGGCGAAGGTGGGCAAGGAGCGCATCTGCTGGGGGGGCGTGGCCGGCAGGACGTCGTAGCGGTAGCCCAGGGCCTGATCACTGAAGGTGTCCGACACGCGGAAAGACCGGCCGTTAAGGCGGAATGGCCTCAGGGGCGCCGTGTAGCGATTCCGCTCGCCGTTGTTCTGTGAGAACAAACGTGTACAGTCGGACACATGCACGAAAAGAAAACAAAGGAAAAGAGACGACAACGAGGGAACTGCACCGAGGGTCAGTCGGCGCGTCAGTGCATCAGCGATTTCGACAGCCTGCTTTCACGAGGGGTCAGAAGCGATAGATGGAGAACTCTGAAACAAGCTCAAGAAGTCAAAGCGTCCGCAAGGATGGAGACACTGCGCTGTAGACAGCTCAGGGCAGCGAGAATCCCAGGAACGAGACTGGAGAGGAAGCCATGCGATACTCCCCACCCAATGGAGAAGCAGGGCCATGCAATGGGCATCGCTCCTTGATCAAAGCTTCTTCTGAAATCTCTTTGAGAGTGGCCTGAGGAAAGAAATCCCACTCAAGGAGAAGAAACAGGCAACAAAAACTGCAATCCTTCGTGAGTGTGGGAGCCTCTCTTCTGGAATCGGCGTGGGAATAGGAGTGTACATAGAACAGAAGACAGAACAAAAGACAATCAACTCCCTTCTGGCCAAAAACTGCACGCTGCTGCTGTTCACACTGCAGGAGTTGAAGTCTGAGTGCAACAGGAGAAACACACAACGCTGGGGGAGAGTGGGGTAGAGCGAGTTGGTGAAGACCCACCTGTTGCAACGACGCCTGCTGCTGTCGCATCTCCTGCTCGGAATCCGGCTCCAGCTCCAGGTACTTAGACAAAATGCGGTCGATGTTGCAGTGGTGCAGCCAGAAGCCAGGGTAAAAAGCCGCGAAGCCCACGGAGGCCATGGGGAAGCCCAGGATGACGTGCACCTGGTTGTGCGGGCTCTCGACGTTGGTGGGCTGCCGCCAACGAGTGGACGCGAACCGCCAGTGCTCCTCCTCGCGCAGGGCGCCGTTCACCCCCTCTGCCAGGTTGGCACTCCGGATGTCTCGCGCAATCTGCCGGTCGGAGGGAACTCGGGAATACCCGTCGCGCGACAACTCGTTGCGGTCCGTGACCAGCCCGGACGGCATCGTGCTGAATCGTTGACGGAGGATGGGCGGGAGGGCGCTGCTGTCTCTCGTCCAGTCCCAATAAGGGAGACCGATGTTGCCATCCCGACCTAGGGCTCGGTCCGCGGCCTGGGAAGACAATGGCGGCGGCGGTCACTCACAGTGGAAGGGGCCGTGTCACCATTGAAGCGAGGTCGCAGGCTCTCCCGCATTGCAAATGCCACCAGCTTATCGTTCTCCCGAGCCCACAAACATTGCGATGGGACCTGGTGGGCGCTTCACTTTTCTCTCAACGGCCAATCATCACGTCGCGTGAGATGGGGGTGGCGGCCGTCATGTCGGCATCCCCCAGTCGGCAGCCAGCACGGCACAGCTACAGGTTTCACAGCGCACAGGTTGCCTCGCCGCATCACTGGACGGAATATCTCTCAGCCACGCGCAACAATGGGGCGTGGGAAACGGGGCATAGCCGCTGGGCAATGCAGCCACGTGGCAATTCCGCAGGACAGGACATTCGGAGGGCTGCTGGCGATGGATGAAGGACCAAGGACCGTGGCATCAGTCGTGCGGAGCGATGGTTGGGCAGAGCCCCGCAGGAAAGATGGTTGTAAAGAAAAGAGCAACAGCCGACAGCGCGATGTACGATCTAGGGCGTCCAGAAGATGGACAGAATATGTCTCCACAGCATGAGGAGGGTCGAATACCAACTGACAAGGGCACGGACACATCGCTTGGAGCCCCCAGCCCCAGGCATAGAAAGCAACGTCTCCCAGCGCAACAGGAGAACGCCGGGACGCACAACACCAGTCAACGTGCAAGGAGGCAGAAGGGCGCGCACCGCCCACCTGTAATGCGCGTTCGAATTCAACCAGGTAGGCGCGGTGCCACGCGGGGAAGTGCTCCTGGCCGTGAGCGCAGAAGTTGTCGGGCCAGCCGTGGTACCCCGCGATGCGGAAGAACTCCGAGCTCTGCGACCCGTTGGTGTTTTCCATCATCTTCTGTACAGCGTCGGCCCACCGGTTCTGCTCCGTGGCGCTCATGCTATTGATGTTCCGCCGCACAACAACATCCCCGGATGAGGGCTGGGAGGGCCGGGACTGTGTGGGTGCCGGCTGACTGGGCCGCGACGGCCGGGAGGGCGCGGGCTCCGGGGAGGAAGGCGTCTGGCCCATGGCGTTGCTGCGACAGCAGTTGGGGAGTGCAGTCGGCCAAGGTCGTGCCAAGGCTGGCCCGTTGTGCCTTGTTGTAGTTAAGGATGAAAGGGGCGTGCGAGATCAACCATCTCCGAGAAGGACGCCACGTCAGAACCCCGAACGTACGCGGTGGCAGCTGCGAATCTGGCCGTCTCATCAAGGGCGTCAAAACTTGGTCAAAGCGCAAGGGGGGCATTTGGAACATTTTGGGACCCCTTTTTGGTATTGATGACGCATCCATGGCGCCACTGAAACAACGATTGGGGCAAATACAGCAAGCCAACAATTTACACCCGACGCCTCTGCGCATGCACTTCAGGGACGACACCACGGTGCTCCTTTCAATGATTAGCATCATTCGGCAACCGGCTTGCTGGGGAGTTCTGCGGGGTTTCTCTGTTACAGCTGGGTTATTGGCAGAACAGGAATCTGGGGATGTCCAACCAAGCGTTGCTTGGACATCTCTGACAAGCAGAGCCCTTTTCACCATCCAGGCGTTGACGCGTTCACAGATTCTGCCTGTTCGGGTTACTGGTACTTTACCATTTACCTGATTCTATCCAGTACCAATGTTATGCACGCACAGATGACACAATGCCATGTGATCAACCCAAAAAGAGTGCTGTGAACGAACTTACCATGGAAACAACTTACAAATGACGTGACTGTGCCCAAGAGAGCCACGAAACTACTCTACTGGCCGCTTCTCAAATCAAAATCCAGTCGATGGGTCAACGAATCAATCAGGGGGACCAAAACGCAGGTCATGACCTGCAGACTCGCCTGCCATGGAGGTCGCACAAAATTGGCATTCCTGGTGCGCAGCCAAGCACATGGTGCCCAAATGCTCCCATGAACTTATCCCACTGGTAGAGAGCTGATACGAGCTAGAATTGCAGGCCGACGTATGCCAAAATCCCCACTCCCACCAGTCCGCCAATCAACGTCGCGAGGGTGCCCGCGTCTCCCACCGCCCCTCCTTTCTGCAGCATACAAGATATGACGGTGAAACACGTGAAGCATTTGGGACAATATGACATCTGACAGCGTTCTTGGTGGCAAACATGAGAGCGTTGAGGGCTTTCATTCCAGGTCAATTTTTTCGTCTTGAGGCTTGTGACAAGCACGCATTAATGATTGTCAGACAACCATGATGGAGGTACTTACACAATATTAGTGTCGTTTTGCCCTTCGAAAATCACCAGCAAATTCCCCATGCACACGATTTTAGTGCATTCTCAGCTGATCCTCCCTCCCTTCCCCCATCCCCCCCCCCAAAAAAAAAGAAATTCTTATTCGATTGCCCATTTTCTGGAATGTTGACAGCGTTCCTCAACATTCTGTTAAATGCGATCACAGCAATAATCTGCTTGTGATTCAAACACAGGTCAGTTGGTTGACACAGTTTCCAACCGTGCTCCTGTTCTGGCTGATATCCTTATGATAGAAACAGGGAGAACATTGGATCTGTCTTCCTGACAAGCCATGTACTGACTTCAACATACTCCCCCAAGGGGTGTCCACATGAACACAAACAACTTTTCGGCAAGTGTGTAAAATTTTGCACATAATGTCAAGTTCATCGCGTCATACCGCTCTCCCAGTCTTCTTGTCGTACAATGCAAATCGCTTGATGGGTGCATTGCACTGTGGGCATCGCCAGTCTGGGTCTAGCTCTGAGAACGGCTTCCTAAATGCAGACCACACATCCGCCGTTCACAACCTCTCCATGCACAATCATTGCGATCACGACCTTGAAGTGGAAAGGAAATCTGCACCTTGAACTGAGGACACTCCAATTACATACTTCAACAAACCCCTCTGTGCACACATAACACAAGTGCACTGATGTGCAACAGCTGTGGCAGGACTGTCATTCGCATAAGCAGTGATCTGGTTGTATGCAGTGCTTGCCTGCGCTACAGAAACCAACACATTTGGAAGTCCAACATCGGAACCAAGCAAGAATGGCCCATATCGCCCTCCATAGCTGTACCAAAGTTGTACTGATGTACTCAGGACATCTTGGTATTTTTCAGCCAAATTCTTGACCCACACGATCAGAAAGGACTTACGCTTACAGCCAGTTGATGGTCCCAAAGCAAATGTTTGCAACACCACCAGTAGAACGCACAAAAGGCAGATTGAAACTCATCGCACTGAATTGCGCAAAGCCCACTAGCATATGCAATGTTTGCCACAAAGAAACGTAAAGTGTACACACAGCTATTTCCTTCATCCCAAAATACAATGCACAAGCAAGAAGGGATCCAGAATAAAATTGCAGCAGAAGGAACGAGATGCATGGCACTTGTACTGGATTAGTAGTAGAGAACGACACCAAATTAGAGAAGACCATATTGCGAAATTTTGGGAAACATCCCACCATAACAGAAAACTGCCACAGTGTGGCGACAGGCACATCACCTAATCGTTTGACAATTAAACACATTGACCTATATCTTGCAGCGCCCTCCTACTGGTGCTGAGGCTTTCTGTGCTGCCCTTTTGACAGTCATCACCGCAGAGAATGCCCAAATCCATCAGACGATTCACCAGCATACTTGATGGCAACAGGGATCGTGGGCACGATGAGATGGTCACGACACACATTGCTTGTTGTCTGAATACCAGTGCGACCAATGGCTGGCAAACCAAAACTATCCCAAGAGTGGATTATAAGGGTTGGAAAGAGATGGCCAGGAGGCACACGTTTGGATTCGCACTTGCACAAAACCTCCATCCGCCACAGCATGAAGTGAATGCCACAACAGGAATTCTCAAGATGCAGCTGTATGTGGAGTTCATGCAGTCCAGCACTGTCTGACAATGTACATTTCCAGATGGATGGGCTAATAGGCGTTTTTGGGCATCAGCTGCCTCCTTGCTTCCGTTGCCAAGCCTGTCGCTGGGAATTGCTCTGATAGTGACAATTTGGAAGCTAGGATTCCGTCGTGCAGCAGTATTGCGATGGTTCAGCTGTCACCCAACAAGTGAAGGGTATTCAACACGGTTATTCAATGCAACAGCACACAAATATGCCTTGGATCTGAGTTGTCAGCACCAAGCTACCACTGCTTCCAATGCATAGACCTGCGTGTGATTACCCTCACATCATGGCAATGTTGTTGTTCACAATGTACAGAATGTGCTGGCTTCCTGCCATATTCCTCCAAGTCTGCGATTCTATCTGTTGGCAGAAGCACATCCCAAGCAGCCCACAGAAGGAGGCACGGTTGGCAGAGAGAAAATGCGTGTTTCCAGGTCCCCATGAGGTTTTCCGAGTTTTTTCCTGAACTGTGACAGTTACAGCGACACTGCATCCTCAATGTACTGGTATTTAACAGAATGCTTTTGAACAGTGAGGTGAAAATCACTCGCTTTGCAACGCTTTGCACAAATCTTGCAGTCTGCGTTCATCTTTGAAGCTGCAGTTCACAACTGCACTCCGATCTGGGAGGAAGTGCAAATCTGCCTTGCATGGAAGCAGAAAGGCATATTAACTGCATTGATGAAACGTGACAATTGTCAAAACTGTGAATCACTCCCCTAGTCGATGTTGAAAAATGTTGAAAAGATTCTTGAGCCCACCTCTGGCAGTACACATAGCCACAGTCAACACAAATATGTGTGGCCAACTCCAGCTGCCCTGGACTCAGCTTGCGTCCAAAACGTGGAGGTGCCTTCCTCTTGGGCAGGCGCTTCACATTTGCAGCTGTATTCTCCCCCCTGACCTATATGGCCAAAAAGTGCGGTTAGGCTCTCAAGGTGATGTGAAGGTCAGGCAAACTGTGGTTACACAATATTTTGGCCTTGGCATACGCTGGTCCAAAAAGTGCGGAACAGGCTGTGGTAACAATCCCCGGCAGTCGCCCTTGACAACCAAAAGAAGATCACTCCAAGTCATCGCCCTCCCAGAAAATATGGGTGGCTTTCTTCAACATCAACAAGGGGGAGCACACAAGTACCCTGGTGAACATGGGAGGGTACCAATCCAGTCCAACCCCCTGTATATCAGTTATTAATTGCGTGGCAATAATAACTGTCACATACTGCCAAATACAATACAGCAGCTTGCACAAAGCCTGAATGCAAACCTCACACGTACAAAAGGCCTTGGCTGATGATATTGTAGTGGTTGTGGAATCTGAAAGCATGTTGTCGTGTCAGAATAAAACGTCACTGTAGGCTTAGCTGCAAGGGTGCCAACAGGGTACAAGCAAAGTCACATGCTCCTCACAGCGTAGCCGTGATGGCATTCCACTGCACAACAATCAAAGAGAACACTTACAAAGACGATGGTTACTGGGGATGGGCACCTCGCCAGAGCCGAGCGTGAAAAAGTGATGTTGTCTGCTGGCCACAGCTCGTCACCAAAGTAGGAAGAGGTGTAAATGACTGTGTCTCCACTCTTGATGCCAGCCTTGGCTGCGTTGCCTGAAGCAGACTGCAAACACAACAAGCACGGTTTGCAATGTCACTACTGCCCCCTTGTTCAATTCTACATTGGCTGTGTTTGCCCCATCACAACATACTCCTTGCCGCACACATGGCAGAATGTGAAATGTCAGCAGTGCTGGCTATTCACAAAGGAAACCAGGACTACATGCGACACATGTTGAGCCACCATTTAAATATCCCACTTGCGGTGAGGGAACCTGCTGCAAATATGCAGCCTGCTTAATATGTAAAATGGAAACTTGCGAGACAACTGCTGGTGAACCAAAGCAAGGGCAACCCTTTCTTGTTCAAAATGACTTCAGAACACTTGTCCTGTTGTGACATGAAGAACAACAATTTTGGCATGTGAGGAGTGCCGAACTCCTACGCAACACTGAACACAAAGACCATCAACTACAATTAGTGATGTGACAACTAGGCAGCTATTCTTGCACCACAGAATTCGAGCATTTTTTCATATTAATGGCCACCTTTGCCCCTCAAACTGTTCGGCACCAACAGGAATCTGCGCACTACAGAAACACATAGTGCTCTGGCGCAACAGCACTCAACAACGCGTGTTTCCAAGTGTGGTGACCAGTGATGTGACACCACACGCAATGGATGATGTCAACTGCATACATTGTGACCAAAAATGTCTGGAACAGCCACAGCTTGTTCTCTCAGTCATGTCCAGAACCATACTCTCTGGCAAGACGGCATTCCCATTCTGACAACAATTGCATCTGACCAAAAGGGGTGTATCAATGTAAAGATGTGAGACTGCACAACGCAACTTCACGCAGTGTGCAATGGGCATTAACTGTGGACAACAAAAGGCAAGAAGGAAGCCATCAATGCCATATTTGGTGCATGAGCATTGCTTCATGTTGTGCAACAAATTCAGTCCCAAGAAGGCTCATGAGCCAAGGACACACCTTCACAACGAGCCCTCCATTTGCTGACCTTGACTCAGCCAGTCTGAGGCCCAGAGGCTTATCAACATCGACCTGGAACAAAGATGGACGCACTCTTCATCATAAAGGTGTGGCACACATTCCATGCTGTTGAAACAATTTGCAAGGCTTGGAATGGACTTCTGGGCAGGTGGTTGTCTGGGAAAGCCCTTACATACCCTTGTTGCCAACAAATAGATGAAAATACTTGAGTGATTTTCATGCACAAAGTTCCAGACAAAGCGTGAGGACAGCTTTAGTCCAGGAAAGCAGGTGAACATTCAAAGCCTACTTGCATCCCTTGCTGGAGCCTATGCCCCCTGGCCCATTTCCGCATCTCAGCCCAGGATCGTTTCACAAAAGACATCCAACTGGGGACCAGCAGGTGGAACTGCCTGCTTGTAACATAACGACTTATATTTTCCAATCGACTTACATAGAATCGTACCAATCTTTCTTATTCTCTTTTCTTAATAACACAGATTTATTTAATTCAACATCCACAGTAGAGCAATGTCGATCTTGGATGCTGGTGCAATAGAAAATGCCATAAGGTTCTTTAGACTCAATCAGCTTCAAGGCATTGAGCAGCAATGAGCTGACAATTAATTTGTCCATTCAGCCAATACAAGCGGGTGGCCACATCTGAACTCACCATCACTTCGCCAGCAACGGCCTGCACCTTGAGCGCAACCTTTGGCATTCTGGTATCAGAAGCACCCACCATGGGTCCCATCCGCAGGGGACCACCCAAAAAGGAACCCTGTGCGAAAAGAAGCATCCAAAACTCTGATTGGAGAACATATGTGCTGGCACATGCATCCACATTTACCAATCAATCCCACCGTTGCCAACAGCAAATTTCGTTGTTCGTAATTCTCAATGTGGTAGAGTGGTCATGTAAAACAAGTCACTCTACGGTCAGCCTGAACATGATTCCCAGCAATTGCCAGCATCCAGTTTCTGTGGCAGGTGCCACAGGTAGATGGCAGCACCGAACTTGAAATTGGATCCTGGTGCATTGCCAGTGGTCCAAGCATGGGGATGGTACAAGCGCCCTCGCGTCGTCGCATTCCTCACACCTATGGCACTCCAGACTGCTTTGACGTATCTTGACATTGGAAATCAAACAGGTACCCATCACTTCCAACATCACACCCACAGTGCATCGACGATCGCGTCCCAAGCTCGCTAGGAAACCCGAGAAGCGGCCAGTTTTGGTAAATCCAAATCGCTCAAGAGCACCGGGCGTTTGTGAATTTGGAGTACAGCCAATGAACGGCTCGGCCTCGGTCTCAATGTATCCATTGTGCTAAAATCTGCTGAAGGGGTCAGCGCCATGAGGGCATCCCGCAGCAGCGATTCACAGGCGCGCAGCGGCGCGACCAACGCGATCAGTTAAAACCTAAAAATCTCGAAAACTTGGAAAGACGACGAGCACGGAGACCAACTCACCCTTGGGAGGGCCGGCACGCCGCCCAGGGGGCGAACTGACACTCGCGCCACAGGCGCTGCCGCTTGAGCCCGGGCCGGTGCGGTGCACCCCGCGGCCGCCATCGACGCCATGCCAACTCCCCGGCCAAAGATAACTCTGCGCTGCCTGCCGCCCTGGGGAACAGGTGAGATCAAACACAGACTACCTCCGGCCTGGGGCTGGCCGCGCTTCAGCGGATCCAGGACGCCATATTCGCAGATACGGCTGCCCATCACTAGTCGTATCGATATGAAAACACCGTATTCGATACGCACTCAAAGCGCATCGGTGTGCGAGGCTGCTTGATGCAAGCGTGGGCGTGTGGCCAGCGCATGTCCACCTCGCCTGTTCCACGGTCCAGGCAGAGGGAAGGCAAGCAGGGAGCCGCGAGCGCGGACAGGGTTTTGGAGACACTGAAGGATAGGGGTCTTCAGGCGATCGAGCAAAGTTCGCGCCAGGAGCCATGCGCGCTTCCTCGAGCAGTGTTGGATTGCGTCGTGAACTCGCCGTCCGATCGGCAGCCACACACGTCAGGAACTTCCTTTTGGCCGGCAGGCAAGCCGCAACGTTGTCGATACGCTGTGGATGCACTCAGGGACGTCCTATTCCACACCCCAGCAGTCACCTTGTCAGCACCAAGTGTCGTTGGTAACGGAAATTATTCTGACCGGAAGTACCCACCCACATTCCTGAACCTGGAATCCCCAGCCCTGCTGCACCACCCACCCCGTCTCCAAGGGGAAACACACAAAGGCCACACGGAACCCTCAGCCCCGCGCCATGAATAGCGAAAATTACAGCATGAGGATCGATTCTGCACCACTCTTTCCGATAACGCCCGTCACAAAAATGTCGTCCGATGAACTCTGAAGCAAAATCGAACCTTTGCAATCCCAAAGCGCTGCGCCGCAGCGCCGCTCCTCTGAGCTCCTCTCCTGCCACGCGCACCCCTGCTCACTGCCCAGCGGGCCTTGACGGCAACACCTCGCTGACCGGCTCAACTTGACCCTGGATAGTTGACCGCGCCTTTTTATGCAGACCCTCTGCTGGACAGGACTACAATATCGTAGAAAATGGTATATAGGCGGGACTGACTTCCCCACACAACCACTTAAGTACAGGGAAGGGCCCTTAAATAGGGGAGAACCCGACACTACTGGAAGTTTCAATTCGGCCCACGCGCTTACAAAGCACTGGGACAAAGGTCTGAAAGAACCGAGGGCAGGCCGAGGGTGCTCTGGTCCACTGCCAGTCAAAAGCGAAATGCCATCCAAAGCGATTGTCCTGAACAGCAAGAGAGACATGCGCACGAAGGAAGCGTTCATTCCTCTGAAGCACCCTTGCATGCACATTACAAGCAGTGCCTGTGTACCTTGCTGGCGATCGCAAGGACGTAGGGAAGCATTCAGGCGGGTGTGCCCAGGTTGGGGGCACTATGGCGGGAATGGTAGCGCACATCTTTCTATGCTCTGTGCCTCCACACGTGGGATTTGTACACAGGCACAAGGATGCTATCCGACTATCACATGCCGGGACCTGTATTTCCTTTTTGTAATGCCATGATGGATTCATCACTTGTATGCGGCGGCAGTACTGCACAACTTTGCCACTTTCTGATCCTTATTGGCTTCTGCCTTGGTTCTTTTGTGAGGCGCTGCATGTTCCGGTTCTGCCACTCTTCCTGGTGATGTCGTATCACAGTGCCTAACCAGCTTTCTGGCTTCATGATTGTCAAACCTCCTTTGCAACAGACATCTGGCCCGCCCTATTACTCTGCCATTGCACCCCCTATCATTTGAGTCAGGTGATCTGGCCACTGCCAAACCAAGTGCTCGATGCATTAGACAAGAGGCTGGGCTGGGGCGCGTGTGTCCATCACCAGGTGCAGGTTACTAGGTATTTTGGGCGAGGTTCTGTGCACTTCTGGGCACATTCCATCCCCACTGGAGCCATGGTGCTTCCCTCTAGGGTTTCTTGTTGGCTCCAGCCTCCACAAGCGTGCATATTTTCTCCAATTGCACATTTGTGCATGGCTACAGCCACATGCAGACCATCGAGTGCAAGTTCCCTGTTCCCAGCTCTACTCATCATCTTGTGTGCTCTTCCTGCTATGTAATTCTTGAGGCATTATAAACTGCAGAGATGATAACATCCTTTTGGATGGGGGAGTGCCCACCTTGTTTCGCTTTCCCGCTTCTGATGTTCTGCAACCGAACCTTCCATGGTCTGGAGAGCCTCTGCACAGCATATTCATGGTGACACATATCACTGCTGTCACAGTGCCTGCTCACATTTACCCTAGGCCCCAAACGCTGGGTTGGGAACGGCCCCAGCATGATTTGCACAATTTCAGCATTTGGGTTAATGTCATGGCCCATCCAATAGTCCCATTAGCACCACCAATTGCTGCCCTTTATCGCCCAAGGGTAGAAGGGGCTTACTCTGAAAAGAAAAACGTTGTCAAAGCGGGCATGTACAACCAACCACTTATTTTCAAACAATCACACACTCCCACTAGGTGCAAGGTGATACTGGCAGTGGACACATAGCAGTCACGTTTTGGCCTTTCTGATGGGTGGCATACTGCACCTAGCCATCGCCACCTTCTAGCAGCTTCCAGCTGGCACTGTTTTGCCGCAAAAGGGCAAAGTTAAACAGACAGGGGGTTAATCCAGCTGTCGCACCACTAGGATGAGCGAGTTGGTTCCCTTGATGGCAGGATCCCTGCTGGACCACTCCACAGACACCACAACACAGGTCCCTGCATGGTCTCTGCCCATATTACAATGCACAAGCTTCCAGATAGGCGAGTTGCTACTAGTGATGTTCCCATAAAATCTGCCAGAACAGGTGGCAACTGAGAGCCCACCAACATCTCGGCCAGAATAAGGGAGCCAAAGCTCACCGGCCCGAATCTATGCATGCTACAATGCCAGTTCCCTCTATCACTTTGCAGCTTTATTTCTGGAAACCACAGGAGTGGCTGGTTCGGCATGATGCCACACCAGCTCTCTACCCACCCCAGCAAATAAGGCTCCAATATTCTGACCCAAATTATGCACTACCGCCTCCCAAGA
Organism: Ostreobium quekettii; assembly: GCA_905146915.1. Classification (NCBI taxonomy): domain Eukaryota; kingdom Viridiplantae; phylum Chlorophyta; class Ulvophyceae; order Bryopsidales; family Ostreobiaceae; genus Ostreobium; species Ostreobium quekettii. Next base: position 33,755 of record CAJHUC010001123.1, read on the forward strand.
AGCTGGCTTGCACACGAATAAGTCATGGGGCGCCCTTGATGTGGACAACAAATCCACACTGTCAGCCCACACATCTTGCAGCCAACCCTCGAGTGCCCGTCTACACTTTGCAAGCCAAGGATTGGCAACAGCTGCCGATACGGTCAGCGCTGAAAATGTGAATGAAGAATTCCACACCATCGCCTCTCCTCTTTTCTCATCATGGAGGTGCCCAATGCCCGCCATGTTTCAGGTCGGGTTAATGGAAATCGTTCCCCGCCGCTCAGCAACCCGTCATCCCAGCACCTCTGTTACAAATGCATCCTTCATATACAACTCCCGCTCGGCGGCTCCCCGGCTCACGCCGGGCCCCCGGCCTCCCCCCTCGCCTCCACGCCCACCTGGCAGAACGTCGCGCGCATCCTCACGATCTTCCCGCCCTCCACCGTCAGCAGCTCCGCGACCCGCAGCTTCACCCCGCTGGCCTCCTCCACCCCCTCGTACACAAGCGCCGCCTCCCCGTCGCTGAAGACCGTGTCCAGCAGCGAGATCGCCAGCCATGGCGACTCGCCTCCGCCCACGGCCCGTCGAAAGGCGGCCCCCCCGCGCAGCGTCGCAGCGCCGAGGTCGATCTCCGCGTCGTCGGAGAAGCAGGCGGCCATCTCATCAAAGTCCGCGGGGCGCTGCCATGAGTGGAAGTACTTGAGCACCAGTTCGCGGGTGCTCTCAGTGCGCTGGCGGGGGGCCGGCCGACCGGCGCCGGTCATCGCGCCCCGCGGCGGAGGCGACCGGGCGGAGCGGGCGAGTGGGATCGGCGGGGCGGAAGGAAGCGAGCGCGGTGGCGGGCGGGGTCGCTGCCGCCCTTGGGGGCCTGCAGGCCGCAGGCGGCGCCGGGCGTGGGGGCTTGCAGGCCACGACAGGCGCGAGGCGTGGGGGCTGCGCACCACAGATGGCGCCGGGCGCATACGGGGGGCCCCCCTCAGGCCGTATTTGCCCTGTTTCACAAACCTTCACAAACTGTGCGATTCCTACAGTTTGTGGTGCACTACAGTTTGTGATGGACAGCGCCACCCGACGACTGGGTCCCGATATGGTAGTATGGTTGCACTGCAGTAATGTATTGATACTGAAGCTGGGCAGGTACAGCGGACGCAAAATCGTTTGATTACACGTGGCGAAAAGAAACACAAGAACTGCCCTTTCTGCGCCTGATGTGACGGACAAGTTATCACACAGTATGCCTGGCTTGCGATCTCCGCGAGCGGCGTCTATAAACCTAACAAACCCATGGCTAAATCCATTTGTACCACTTCTTGAAGCCAACGAATAATAGTCAATTCTATCAGCCAACCACCGAGTTGCGTTTCCTTTGGCAGGTACACCGAACGAGGTACGATTAAGTAGGCCGCTGAAGACCATGAAGCCAAAAGAACTGAGAAAACGTGCTCAAGCCCCTTTCCGTGGCGAAAAATAGGCTAGGCGGCACTGATCAATCAATGAACAAATTATTCGGTTGCTTGTTTCTCACTCCACTGCAGGTCGTTCCTTTCATTCCAGTGAACATCACTGGGATGGTGCGGGGTGTGTAGGAAGGAGGACTGTTTGCTTCTCCAATTAGCGCAACACCCCTTCCCTCATTTTTTTGGGATACTCGGATTCTGTGAGTGCAAGTGAACAAACACTCTGAACAGTGAGGATGGCACGATGCACATTCCCACCTCGGAGATCTAAGACAGTGCTTTGTCACTTCGAAGAGTGTTATCTAGGGGTTAGAACCACACGCCCGCGCACAAGTGGCCCACCCTGAGGTCTTGATTGGTGACCGGCCGCCTGAAGCCCTCCTGTCTCACAAAGTCGCTTCCAACTCATCGTTCAACATTTCAAACATTTGGTGTCTCCTACATCAACCACTCACTGAACCACTCTCAGTTTCGAGAGCCGAGATTCCGATTACTTCCCAAGTCATCGCTGCGTCCAGCACTCCTTGCACGTGCACGCGCATGCTAACACACACAGACCCCTGCCACTGCCCTGCCACTGCCCTGCCACTGCCCTGCAGCCCCGACTGGGTACCATAAGTTGAATTGATGGTCACCTGGGTACGTCGTGGCAAATGCAAAAGTCCAGTTCGAAATGCGAGGGGCAATTCGAGAGATGCGTTGGCAGCACAAAACAATCCATGTAATTCGCATCCACGAAGACATGGTATTCGCACCCTGTGACGCACGTGGCTCAACGTACACTGACCCAATAGGTCAGTGCATCTGTGGGTCAGCCTGGGCACATGACCTGCGGCTATCGACTCTCATTGCCCACATCCCCTCACTGCTGCCGTCCACTCGCTGCCCTCTCCTTTGCCCGTGCCACAAATTTCTGCTGAATTTCCTCCAAAGAAAGTGACTTTGTCTCCGGCAAAGCCCACCACACCCATACCCAGCCACATGCAGAGATCAGCGCATACAAGCAAAAAGTGCCAGAGGTGCCCACCCACCCCACTAGGGACAAGAAAACCTGGGAGACAATGTAGTTCGTGACCCAGTTCCCCGTGGCAGCGGCGCCGCCTGCAGTCGGTCGCAAAACGGAATGCAAGTCACCACGAAAGTTCGACTAACCCATGGATGAGGTCAACGACAAGATTTGACCACTGAAAACACACTTGGGGAAAGGCCATGGGGGCGAGCTTTGGGGAAACTCGCTACCACGCCCCAACACACACCACTTCGTCCTGTAACCATACAAAGTTAGAGGAGGTAGATAATTGGGCATGAACGTGGTGTTCGCATGACCAGACATCTGTTCCAGACAAGTGCACAGCTGCCATCACTGCTTTCTTGTTTCTGCTTCCTACCCCATTTGGCTGTTTGTCACATTTTGCCACTGCTTACGATAGACTGCAGGGGAGCGATGGAAGCTAGCACACAGGATATTGCAACAAAGAGCCCACTAATCCGATATCATAGGGCATGTTTGAGACTTCGGCTGCCGATCCTGCACCAACTGAACAGCAGGCCTCTTAAACGCCACAAGACAGCGCAAATGACGCCAGGTCCCAAGAAGGCTCGGTCACATGCTGCAAAGTCGCTGGGCTTCAATCACATTGCAATCCATCCCACTCTGTACGGCACGCCTTTCCTGTTGTGCTCAGCAAATTCTGCACCAACTAATACAATATGCAAATGAGCCTCATTACAGCTTGTCCACAAGCGGTGGACATATTGTATGGCATTCTTCTTCTTCATCCACAAAAAGCCTTCTCTGGGAGGGGGGTGCCGATTGCATGGAGTATTGCGGCATTAAAATGCGCTCCTCAAAACAGCAGAGAAATTTTGCCAGGCCTGCATGTGTTAGAATCCATAAAATAGCTCTTGAACATTCAAAATGTCACCAAGACAGTTGGTGCAACCTCATATTTGTGTCCTGATGGATTGCTTTCTAACTTTGCCAAAGACTAGTCAATACAAAAAGGAGCAATCAGCGTGTCAAATAGGTCAATCCTTACCTGCTGCTCCACGGACCGTCATTGGGTAGATCTCAGCATTCACTGCCCATGGTAATGGCCCCATGCCTGGCGCAAATGCTGCAAGGTACATCACCAGCCCTGCAACAATAGCCCCTGCAAAGGGCCCTGGGCAGCCAGCCTCGAAGGCCAGAAAGGGACCCTCAGGCGATGTAGGGCAGGATTTGGAGAACCCATGCGATGAAAGGCAGACCCCCTGTGCATCGGTATCCTGGGTGTCCATGCAGAAGACACAGGTGGTGTCCTGGGACACAGGTCAGCATTAAGGTAGGTTTGCATGGCGCTTTGTGTCCATGTTGTATCAGAACACGACAATAGGGCGAACAAACTAAAATTTGCCTGCGTTCACTGTTGCTGAAATTACATACCAATGTCAAGTGGGGTATGCTGGTTTGGCTGCAGGGTCTAGGCCAAACAAATGACTTCATGAAGGTAATGATGGGAGGTCAGCGTGTCATTCAGGGCAGCAAGAGTGCGCAGCATTTTGGGCTTACAGTAATGAAGTTATGTCATATATTGGGCATGGGCACCACTCAGCTTGGACCCTAAGTGAGGAGAAACTGTAAACCTGCTGTCGGGAACAACACAGCCAAAAACAGCCTAATCCTAATGATCTATGTCCACAATTCCAGATGGAGGGTGTTGTGTGGTTGTGGTGTACAGTTGGAAGAGTCTCAATGCTGCAAGTGCTTGACAGTAGCCTTGCACAATCTTGTCAGGGGGCACAAGGCCCATATCTCTTTGGCTTGGGTGAGATTGACACCTTTAGTCTTCAAAGGGATGCAATCTCACAGAATTCCAAAAGCAGAGGTCTTCAGCCTTCAGTTGGCTATCGTCTGGAATGCTGCAGTCCATCTCCAGTCTCCACAATGTGGAACTGCACAAGTGCTGTACTTGTGCAGGTGTAAGGATTAGGACAGTTTCTCACAGGGGCTCCCACAACTTCAGACATCAATCTTTGGCATGAACACCCCAGCAGTACACTCACCCTGGGGCTGACACGCAAGCATTCCTGGCAGTCCTTCGCAGCACAGTTCGTTGCCAAATGTCCCCCGGCGATTGACTCAACCACAGTCGGGGACTGCCTCTCATCCAAAACAAAGCAGGTCGTCAAGAATGCCAGGGTCAAGAACACCCCAGCGAGGCTCCCCAGTGCAAGCTTGCGGCGACCAACACGGTCAATGGCCCACATCCCAATGAGCGTGCCGATTGCATTCACAGCTGCTGGCAGCATTGCAACGAGCAGTGCTGACCGCTTGTCTGCAAAACCAGCGATTTCGAGGATGGTTGGGGTGTAGTACATTACAGTGTTGATGCCGCACAGCTGCTGCAAGACCTGCAGGCCAATGCCTGGGAACACACACCCCCGCATAGGAGCAGTTACTGCATGTACCACTGATGCACTCTGCCCAAGTATGCAATGCCATAGCAATTCGATCAAGTTGCGCTGGATGTAGTACAAGTTTTGGGTGCTTGAGTGTCCATCATCGCTTTCCAGATTTAATGGCACTGCTTTGACTGAAAATGCAATCCAGAAAAAATGCGCATTCCAGATGTGCTTGTTTGGAGCGGGAGCAGATCTCATAGGTACACAGAAATGATGGATTCAAAAGAGCAGAGCTATTTAAAGTGGGAAACAAGCTGACAAACACTTATATTGGCACCAACCACTGACACGAGCGATAGTATGCTGCCAGCACGACTCACAACAAAACACAAACAAAAGGAGAGGGAAAGGCACAAAAACATGGAGAAGGAAGGCACTCATGTGGCTTTATGTGGCTACTATGATCAACATGTTGACAAGCGACGTGCTACTGCTGGCTCAACTTATATCACATGCAGCATCGTTGTACATGCAGCCATTAGCCCTGGAACAATGCCCCACATAGCCTTGTTGCTCTAAAAAGCTTAAATATGCTGCAGTGAGCAGTTTCTATCCACTTGAAAAACAACCGTCAACAGATGATGTTCATGTTCTTAGCTGGGTCAACATCGCTCACCAACAACAAGCTCTTCCCGGACTTCTGGTCTGGAGACCATCTTCATGAGTGTGTTGCCATTGGCAGTCTTTTCAACCTCCTCCTCAACTTCGTGCTCCACAGCCTCAGCCTACCAGTCCACATGTCCAGACGATTCAAAGCCTTTGAAATGCCAGACAAACCCTTGTCTTGCGCCTCATGGGTCGCTTCACAACTGTTGTGACTATCTCTTGCTGGAATCACTTTGATGATCACCACCCAAGTTGTGCGGTGCTATCTATCACTGGACTGGGTCACTTTGTTCCATTCTCTCATGTTGGTGGGGTTTAGGGCTTTTATTCTTTCTCAACAGCAGTACCTTGCCCACGTCCCAGTCATAATGGAGACAATTATTCAATCTTGTGCAGCTGCCTGTGTCTTGCCACCCGTCCCATTTTCCTCCATCCAATGCCCCTTCTGGGCACACCAACAACCAATCTATGCCCATGCAACCGCAGGTTCTGTGTGAGGCGCTTGCTTGAAGGTGCAGCATGGACCCAGTCCTGCAGGGATTCCATTGCCGTGGCAGTGAAGGTTGTGTGAGCAACAGTGTGCTGAGTGTCCGCATACCCAGAGAACAAGCGGGCCAGGAACGAATAGCACAGCAATACAAGCACAACCTATTTCCAGTAAATCGGTACACCTCCTAGAAACTGCAACACAACACAGTCATTGTTCACCGTCAACATTTGCTGTCTGATTGAACCAATTGATTAATCCAACTGAGAAAGACAAACTACACCCTTGAGTTTGCACAACTTGTCCAAATGCATGCTTATTGCAACCTTGAGCACAGAACCTTGCTTACACAGCACTTACCCACATTGAACCACAATTGTCATCTGTGCATTTTCTTTAAAGCTCATTATGGGCAAGTGTATTTGCATGTTATGTGTGCTCTATATCATGACTGCAATGTCTATGCGTTGTCCACCTGTGACAACAGTACTGTACCCCTTTGCCATCACCGCTGAATGTTATATCCTTTAGGTCAGTCAATATGAGTGCTTTTCTAAGCGTATTTTATGTGCCCACTATCACCTGTTGCGCATGGAAGGATACATGGCTACACCGCCGTGTGTCACAATTCAACATGACTGTATTTGAAAGAAACAGAGCAGCTGCGACCTTGCACCCACCTGTCCTTACAATGCAAGGTGCCTAATTGCCCCTTTCTGCCAAAGCACAATGGCATCCGTTTGAACCAGAAAGGCAGTATTGTTCAACACCGAAAGAAGTAAAGGAACAGCAGAGCTTGAGGAAATCCTCACCTCCTTGGTAGGCATGAGCGTCTTCAAGACCGTCCTCCCCTCCCTTAGACGTCCCCTGCTTATCAGCCACCGTGGTGATTCTGGCAGCAAGGCAAGCAGGCCTACCATTTGCACAACTGCCGGCACTGCCGCCATGCCTAGCATCCAGCGCCAGGTCCCAGGCACAAACGTAAACATGTAGTCCAAGAGATAGGCCACAAACTGACCTGCAGCCATCAATTGGGGCTTGCCTTGACCGCAGCACTTTGGGTGAAGGACAATCCATAGTCTGTGCAGCAGTGTGCAACAAAACTCCCACAATGTGAATCGAACTGCAACCATTATCATCTGGTATGTGCAGAGGCACTGGTTTCTCATTTTACACACATTGGCAAAAAGAATTCAACATTCACCATCTACTGTCCTGTTCCTGTACCTCCTGTGACCATGGCGATGTTGACTGTCACTAGTGTGGCACGAACAGCCCCCGGGCAGCACTCAGCAATGTAGACAGGGACGGCTGCAGATGCCAGTCCAATTCCAATACCTACAAGACCACGCCCTGGGAGGCGATGGAGCCAATGGAATGAGGAAGAGCAGCAGCGATGAACAGAAACATGCAGACGACTGCCAGAGCTGCACCTTTGAACATATTGGGGTATCCTGATTATTGTAGCAGCCATGGAATTGCAAAGCAGCAAATTAAATGGCATCGCCAACTTAACTGACATTGTGGAATTCCATTAGCCATTGCTCCGGCCTCTGGCGTGGTGGGCCCAATAGTACGGACAGAGACAGAGAGGCAAACGGAAAATGAACTCAAAAAGTGGACTCGAAGGTCCTTACAGTGGGATCCGAGTCTGTTCGAGTTACAAAAGGGTCTCAGGCGTCTCCTTATATACCCCCTTTCGACCCACTGGTGCAGAGAATCTCTCTAGGGATATTCTAAGGATATCCCAAGAATATGCTCAGCATATTCCCTTCTGTCACCTTGTTCTAAAGCACTACAAATACGCTACTAACCAATGATGTAAACCCTAAGTCAAACCTTTATAATTACCATGTCAAGGCACTATAAACACCTTCAAATGTACAAAAAATAACCATCTAATCATTGTCCAATGGATAGTCAACAGCATTTTCAAAGCATCTCAACCCGAATATGCCAAATTGCTTCAGAATATTCCCTTCTCACTCAGGTATAAGAAGGGAGCGCCCCATTCACATCAGACCCTTGAATACCCTTCATTGTCCCCAACCGGCACCATCATGAAGTTCGGCTCATGATCAACTATCACGCCAGCGGCTTCCTGTTGATCTCCTTCTGCAGCTTCCACACCTCGTTGCTCTTCCTCCTGCGCTGCCCATGCTTCTCTAGCCGCCCTTCTAGCCTCATTCTCCAGCTCACACCTTCTCCGGAGCTCCCGCCTCTCCTTTTGTTCCTCGCGCTTCCTTTTCCGGTTCTGGCGCATCAACTCATGGGAAGTTGCCTCGCCGTAAGGGAAGCCAAACAACGCCTGTTGTCGGACCTCGATGTCGACACGACTCGCATGGGTAAGCGAATCAGTCACCGTCCTTGCGTGGCCCCAAACCCGGAGGGTGTTGACGTGGCCATCTTGCTCCCAATGAATGCAAATGAGTTGCATCATTGGATTGGCAAACCCGGGAAATGCCGGAGCTTGGGCCATGGTCTCGGAAGATAAGCTTGAAGGAGGGTGGAGGATTGCTCTTGGAGTGGAGAGGAGCGCTAGCCAGGCTTTGAGAAATGGCTTGGCGGCCCCCTCTTATAGGCAACGACCCCCAAGCTCTACAATAAATGGATTCCCAGAATATTCTAAAGTTGTCTCTATATTCCCTCATATCTCCTATTGTATCAAATCTTGTTCCTACTAAAGCGACTTTTGAGATCAAAAGGCATGCTTGCAAACCTCTAATTTCTCATTCAATAATCTTAATTCCTACTCCATCACTTGATTGTAGGACCTCACATAGCATATCCTTCAATAGTAGGCATAATATTCCTTTACC